>WAAF01021069.1:1433-45156 GCA_013400475.1 Tricholaema leucomelas
AAGGTCTCATCCAGCCTGGCCTTGAACACCTCCAGGGAGGTTGTGAAGCACAGAAGCACCCAATGTGATCTTCGATCACATTGGGTGCTTCTGTGCTTCACAACCTCCCTGGGCAACCTTTGCCAGTGTCTCACCACCCTCAACCTGTGCCAGTGTCTCACCACCCTCAACCTGTGCCAGTGTCTCACCACCCTCACTGTAAAGAATCCCTTCTTAACCTCCAGCCTCAATCTGCCTTGACCAAGCTCCAATCCATTCACAGAAGCCACATCAATAAATGCAACACTGAAGTTGCCTCGAGTCGGTGTAAAATGATTTTCCTCACCTCTAAAGCAGGGAACAACTTCCATTTACCTGCTAAATTCCTGTGACAATACATTGCAGACTGCACTGAGTTGGATGGGACCCTCAAAGGTCATCTTGAGCAACCCTTTGCAAACAGCAGGGACACCTCCAACTAGAGCAAGCTGCCCAGGGCCACATTCAGTTTGCTCCTCTTGGCTGTTTCATTGTGTGTCCAGGTAATGCTCTTAACACTGCTTTTAAATTTGCATCTGATACACATCCCTGGCTCTAGCAAACAGCATTTGAATACAAGGGGGAACAAAGAAGAAAGGGAAAATTAACCCCCCCACACCCCTAACCCAGCAGCTTGAGAGGCTGCTTGCAGTCCCTGTTTGTCAGCCAGCTGCATGAACTTAGGCACCCAGCAGAGTTTCACAGCAGACACCTTTTGCTTTGTGTTTACACCAGCACACACTCAAACCAGTCCTCCACAAACGACTCTACAGAACCTTTGCTCACACTTCCATGCCAGAGAACATTCAGCTTCTCCTTGCCATAGTTGCCACATTCAGCCCAATGTGGTGAAATGCTCTTTGCTGGCAGTCTGTTCCTGAGGGGCAGAAGCAGAGCTCTGGTCACTTCTTCTCTTTCTTCTCTTCCTTGGATGGGTTTTTAACTATCCTTTTTGTTTCTTTGGCACCATCCTTCTCGCTGGCTGATTTCTTTGTTGTCTCCTTGGATCTGGCATTTTTCTCTAGGCCTTTTTCCTTCTCCTTCCCTCTGTCTCTTTTGGCCTTGTCAGTATCCTTCTTCCCTTTGTCCCCATCAGCAGCTCTCTTGTCCTTTCGATCAGTGGCATCTTTTGCTCTCCTGGCTTTCTTTTTGTCCACCTCATCTCTGGTTTCCTCCTTCTTGGATTCCTGCTTCTCTCTTAATTTCTTGAGTGGTTCTTTAACAACTTCTTTTACTTTTATTATTATTATTTTTTCCCAGTTTTCCATTTAAAAAAGAGGAAATGCTCAATAAGGGAACCATTCTCAGACCACAAACCATCTTGTGAGCAACTATCTAAAAGTGCCGAGCAAATCCTTCATGTTAGCTGCTGCTTTAAACTTCTGCCATTGATTATTGAAGCCTTAAGCACTTCAAACCAATTAGTTTGGACTTGCAGCCATCTCTCACACCATGCAGCCACCCACTGACCTCACCTGGCTGTGACTGCATCCCAGTGAAGCATTAATTTAGGACAAACCACTCCAAAGAAGCATCAACTGAGGGAAACCCATGCCTCTACTTAGCCAGCCTGGCCTTGAACACCTCCAGCAGGGAGCAGCCACAACCTGTGCCAGTGTCTCACTATCCTCATTGGAAAGAATTTCTTCCTAGGCTCCAGTCTCAGTCTCTCCTCTTCCAGCTTTAATCCATTACCCCTCATCACTACAAGCCCTTGTCACAAAGTCCCTCCCCAGCTCTCCTGTAGCCACTTTCAGGCTGCTCTAAGGTCTCTTCTAGCTTTAACCCACTGGACTTGCAGCCATCTCTCACACCATGCAGCCACCCACTGACCTCACCTGGCTGTGACTGCATCCCAGTGAAGCATTAATTTAGGACAAACCACTCCAAAGAAGCATCAACTGAGGGAAACCCATGCCTCTACTTAGCCAGCCTGGCCTTGAACACCTCCAGCAAGGGAGCAGCCACAACCTGTGCCAGTGTCTCACTTCCCTCACTGGAGAGAATTTCTTCCTAGTCTCCAGTCTCAGTCTCCACTCTTCCAGCTTTAATCCACTGCCCCTCACCTTATCACTATCAGCTCTTGTTAGAAGTCCCTCCCCAGCTCTCCTGTAGTGTCTTTCAGGCTGCTTTAAGGTCTTCTTTAAGGTCTCCCTGGAGCCTTCTCTTCTCCAGGCTGAACAGCCCCAACAACCCAAACAAAGGACTGATTCTGATTGAGTGTATCTGAGAAGTGGAGGACCTGAAGCCCATTTGGTGCTTTGGTGTTTTGCTGGAGGTCAATTAGTCTGTGTTGCACTGAACACATTTAGAGCATCCTATGAGAATGTGAAGATAAATTAATATATGGCAGAAATCAGCCTCAAATTGTCCTCCTGCTTGAAGCTTTTGGAGTGTTTTTAACATCAGTCCTGCCAAGAACACTAAAGGGGAAGTTACTGAACTTTACCTAAGAAAGAGATGAAACTAAGCACAGACTTCAGCAGAAATTAAGGTGCTCAGGTCCAACTGCAGTGTAGCAACAGTACTATGAAAGGCAACTCAAGGAGGGTTCCACACAGAGCAAACTCTGCACAAAGAGCAGAACTTTTACTATTGAACATGCAGAACATGAAGTCAGCACAAACTCCTCATGAGCTAAACTGCTCTAGGGCAAAACTGAAGGTACAGCCAGACTGGATCTCTAGTTAGGAAAGCACTCACACTGCCAATAAATTACAACTGGTAGTGGAAGGGGGAAAAAAAAACCATCCCACTGAAAAATGGAGAGGAAAATGGTTTGCTGCACCCTCAGCCAACAGCCAGTATTAGTAAGCAGGATTATGCCCTGCACTTTGTGCTTGCCAGGCACATGCACTTCAGACAGCATCATCTGCAGCAAGCTCCACGAGAGGAGGAAAAACCACAGCCAAAATACCTTTGAGTTTAGCTTTTTTCTTGGCTACCCCTCCTGGCTCCTCACCTGATTTGTTGCAAAACATAAAAAGGTTATGAACATATCTGTGATGGTTCAGAAACACAACAGTAGGTCCCTCCACTCTGCCAGGCTATGGTGGCACATTGCAGTGCTATGGGGAGAAACCAAATGCTGACTGATGAAAGGCAAAGCATCCTCAGCCACCAAACCACCACAGGACTGGGGAGGAAGAATGAATTAAGACAAGCAGCACATTACCAGGTGCATGCAACTTAAGATGCTGCTTAGCTCAGGGCTAGCTGAGCTCTCTCCAGCCAACGTGATGCCACATTGTCATGGCCAGTATCCCAGTTTATCCCTTTGGGAATGTGCCAGCCCTCTCTCAACCCCACTAACTTAAACTTCTGTACCATTTTAGCTTTAATAAACATATTCAACTGAAAAAGATCCTCAAGCATGCACAGATCATGTGAATTATTTCCTTACAATTCATCCTTTATCCAATGGCAAAGATGAGGTTTTGGCAAAGGCTGTCATAATTCCACTTCTTTCCAGTTCAATACTTACTGCTTTGCTTCAAGCTAGTTAAGGCTGTTAAGGGTTTTATTGGAGAAACAAAACTGACAGATTGTGAGCTCATTCCCCAGCCTGATTCTTAAGCTAGGCTTAATTAAGCTTCTACTTAGGTTATTATGCTTAGATATTTAATACCCAGTTCCATAAGAGGCAGAAAGGTAAAAAAGGCTTCCCCAAAACTACAAATTATCATGAATCTCTCTTCTCCAATAGAATCAATCAGGTTGGGAGAGACCTCCAAGCTCATCCAGTCCAACCTAGTTCCCAGCCCTGTCCAATCAATCAGACCATGGCACTAAGTGCCTCATCCAGTCAATATAGCACAAAATAGTCAATAGACAAATAGTCAATAGCACAAAAAGGAGCTGGACTATCACCATCAGGCTGCTGATGACATCTCTGCCCTCCAGCCTGGCTGCTGCACCACACAGCTTGGTGTGGGCAGCAAACTTGCTGAGGCTGCACTCAGTGCCTCTGTCCATGGCACCCACAAAGACGTTGAACAAGATTGGTCCCACGACTGATCCCTGAGGGACTCTGCTTGTCACTGGCCTCCACTTGGCCATGGAGCCAGTGACAGCCACTCTTTGGGTGCTAGGCCATCAAGCCAGTTCTTTATGCACCCAGTGGTCCAAAGTAATAGAAGTAATAGAAGGGGAGCTGAGGCAGTGATGAACAGGAAACTAAACATACAGCAGAAAATAAGTATAGCTAGAGAAGAAAGGGAGGAAAAAATGCTGCCAAGCAGGAAAGTGACAAATTGCCTTTGCTATGTCATCCAAGATTATCTAAAGCCATCTTCCAGGGTTTGGGTTTGCAGGATCCAGGCAGAGGTAGGAGAGCAACACTGGAGGAGACATCTGCCAAGAAATTAGGTCAGTCTAACTGGCTGCCCTGGAAAGCATTTGCTAAGGAAGCCATCATCACACACTGGATCTGTATAGGCAAAGTCAAATAAGCTTTCTAATTCCTCTGAGAGCCACTCTATAGCAAACTGCTCCTATAAAAACCAACTGGGATCACAAAACACCTCCCTGAGCTTTAGACACATGCTCTGTGCACTCATTAGGGGAAGGAGAGAAGACTTAAATCCCAGAGTCACACCAAGAATCATGCACACTGACACCCAAAAAAGAAAGTTATGGCAAAGATTCCTTTGGGGTTTTGAAATCATAACTCATCTCCTGCAATTAGAAGAGCTATTCCCATGGCTCTACATTATATGTATGTAATAATACATATATACATCTAGGAATATATACATACATACATCTAGGAATATGTATATACATCTAGGAAATCTCTATCTGCTTTAAGCACCAAAAATGGGCTAAAACACAACAAAAACTTCATGTCAAAGCGAGAACTTTTCCATGCTGCTTCATGGCAGGTAAGGAATTGGCTCAGCTGATTGTTTCAGAGCCCAGATTAATACCAAGCACTCTATTTCTGCCACCAAAATCCTTTCACCTCCTTGGTATTTCCCCTTGAGAACAACCTCCCCAAAAAGAAGCCCCAAGCAGGAGCCCAGCTTTAGAGTTGCAGCATTGCAAGAGAAACAGCTGAATGCTGCTCTCATTCAGCAAGGTAAGCACTGCAAAACAAAATCAGAATCAACCCTAAGATGGTTGGAAGGGATCTGTGAGATCATCTGCTCCAACCTCCCCTGCCATGCCCAAGGACACCTCTCAACTAGGCTCAGCTGCTCAAGGTCTCATCCAACCTGGCCTTGGACACCTCCAGGGAGGGGCATCCACAGCCTCCCTATGCAGCCTGTGCCAGTGCCTCCCCACCCTCCCAGGCAACTATTTCTTCCTCAGCTCCAGTCTCAATTTGTCCTCCTCAAGCTTCAATCCATCCCACTTCATTCTGTCACTACAAGCCCCTGTCAAAAGTCCCTGCCCAGCTCTCCTGTAGCCCTTTCAAGCACTGGAAGGTTGCTGTAAGGTCTCCCTGGAGCCTTCCCTTCTCCAGGCTGCACAGCCCCAGCTCTCTCAGCCTGTCCCCACAGGGAAGCTTCTCCAAGTCTCTGATCATCCTCTTGGCCTCCTCTGGCCACAAATGGATGCAACCACCACCCATTTCAGAACTCATTTTAGTCCCTGATGGAAGCTACAGGACACAATTACCAACTGCCTTTGCAGCACCAATAACTCTGGGAGCAGACAGAACTCATCCGCACGAGCACTTTTGGGGTCCAGCTGCCATAAAGCAGTTCCATATGAGAAAGACTCAGCTTTACAAACCTGCATTAAGTTCTTGACTTCAGCAAGGAATAGAAGACATTAAAAATCTAATTTCCAATTGGTCTTTAATATGTTCAGGATTACATCAGAAATACATAACCACAGCTCCCCGCTTCCATCAAAGACAAAGCCAACGCCAAAACTCAAGTTCAGCACAGCCCTTGGTCCTGTGATTGTCAGGTGGAAAAGAAACAAAGACTGAAAAATCAGCTTGAGGACAGAATAAACCTTATCATGACATCATGAATCTTCTGATCACAGCAGCCTGTAGCTGACAGGAGCACATCTTTCCAAGCACTGGCCAAGGGAGTGCTTTGATGGCGACAGGTAGAAAGAATCTAACCTGAGGAGTGGGAGGGGGGGGGCTGAGAAAATAATTGATATATTAAAGTTGGAGAGAATTATCATTGCCATGTCTCTAGCAAGGGTGAGCAGAGAAAGCTGTTGCCAGGAAGCAGTCATGCCAGGGCACTGTACAATCCAAGCTGGTACAGAACACTTGAGGTGATGTTGGCTGGGAGGACAAACGTCACCGGGTTAACAGCAGAGGTTATTAGACTGAGCTTGGTTAAGCCCTGGGCACAAACTGAAGCACACACACAGAAACCAACCACACAAAGGCAGGTACAGGTTTTATTCTACATATTTACACAGCTGTGGAGGATTTCTCATCCTGTCACCCCAAAATGAAAGGTCACTGAGAAGCTTGCAGCTAGTGAGACTACATTGCATGGCTGGCTTGAGTTCCAGCTTTAGAGCGTCCGCTTGGGAGTCTCCCCTCAAGGCCATCAATTCCTGTCCCATTTAAGCCTGATGGTTTCAGGGCCATTTTCATTGCCAAAGCCAATCAAATTAGTCTTTCAGTCACTGGTTCTGCAAATCCAAAATGACACAAGTCTTTTTGCCCTGAACCCCTTCATTCTGTGACGTCCCATCGACATCATCTGCAGCTTCGCTCTCTTCTTCTTCTAGTATCTCAAAAGGAGTCAATACATCATAGAGAAAGGAGAGAAAGCCATAAAACCAATCTGAGCTTTCCTCTGCTAAAATATTAAGGACTTCCTCAAGGGAATCAATATTCTCATTACTGCCATCTTTGGTCAGGCCTACACAAGAATAGAGGAAAGAAAGAGAGAGAGAGGGAGAGGGAAGGAAAAAAAAGAGACAGCAGTTAGGTGGAAAGAGGAAACTGTCCAAGGAGGATCTGTGAAAGACATCAGTCTTTACAGGACTGCTAATTAGGAAACAGAAAGGTGTTAAGGAAGTTGAACCTTTCAAAGCACAGACTGCAGTTTGCACAATAAACATGCACAGTATCCTGCCAAAAGTGGCATCTTTGCTTTCCCTTCTCCCTAGCCCTAAACCCAAGTCCCATTTAGACTCAATTAGCCCTAAACCCAAGTCCCATTTAGACTCAATTTCCCTGCCAGGGCATTTACCTTTCTCTCTTTTAGTCTTCAACAAGAATCCTCCACCACTTAAAAAACATCCAATTGCCCTTTTTGTTTAAATAAACCATCACATTGATATCTGAGAGCTTGCAACTGACAGCTGAGAACAACACTCAAAAGCAAATGGTACTAAGCCAAACTCATCACAGACATCCCAGGCAGAAGGCTGAGTTTGCTTACAAGTGAGGATTTGGGTTGCTGGAGTTGGGGTGGGGAGGTTTGTTTTGCAGTTTGTGTGCTTGTCTGGGGTTTTTAGCCTGCTTCCTAAACGTTTTCATTCTATGGTATTTGTTTTGTGTGATGTACTTGAGCCTCAGGAAAGCTGGGGGTGCAAAGAAGGCCAGGGGAAAAGGACCAGGCAGCCAAGATGGAGTCATAGAATCATAGAATCAGTCAGGGCTGGAAGGCAACACAAGGATCAGCCAGTTCCAACCCCCCTGCCATGCCCAGGGACACCTCACACAAGATCAGGCTGTCCACAGCCTCATCCAGCCTGGCCTTAAACACCTTCAGGGATGAGGCTTCCATCACCTCCTTGGGCAACCCCTTCCAGGGTCTCAGCACTCTCATGCTGAACAACTTCTTCCTAATATCCAATCTGAATCTCCCCATTCCCAGCTTTGTTCCATTCCCCCCACTCCTACCCCTACCTAACAGCCTCAAAAATCCTTCCCCAGCTTTCTTGTAGCCTCCTTCAGATACTGGAAGGCCACAATAAGGTTACCTGGGAGCCTTCTTCTCTCCAGACTGCACAGAACCAAACTCCCTCAGTCTCTCATAGCAGAGCAGCTCCAGTCCTCTGCTCATCCTCGTGGCCCTTCTCTGGAAGGGTGTGTGAGCTGTAGAGAACATCTACAGCAGGCTGAAGACAGCTGAGATGGTCAGAGCAGTGAAAAAACAGCTCATAACTTTTCAACCCTGATACCAAGACTTGCTAGAGGCTCCACTCATCTGGCTGGGGGTTGTAAAACACAAGCAAGCCATGATTCATGCTCATTTGTTCTTCCTCTTAGGTTTGTTTTCCTCTGTTAATTAAAATCACTGCTTTGCAGTTATTAATAAGTGAGATTGCAACTCTTCCATTCACAGAATGGGTTGGGTTGGAAGGGACCTTAAAGATCATCCTGTTCCAATCCCCCTGCCATAGGTAGGGACACCTCCCACTAGAACAGGTTGCTCAAGGTCTCATCCAATCTGGCTTTGAACACCTCCAGGGAGGTTGTGGAGCACAGAAGCACCCAATGTGATCAAAGATCACATTGGGTGCTTCTGTGCTCCACAACCTCCCTGGGCAACCTGTGCCAGGGTCTCACCACCCTCAGTTTAAAGAATTTCTCCCTAATCTCCAGTCTAAATCTGCCCTCCTCAAGCTCCAATCCATTCCCTCTCATCCTATCACTACAAGCCCACGTCAAAAGTCCCTCCACAGCTCTGCTGTAGCTCACTTCAGGTACTGGAAGGCTGCTCTAAGCTCTCCCTGGAGCTTTCTCTTCTCCAGGCTGCACAGCCCCAGCTCTCTCAGCCTGTCCCCATAGAGGAGATTTTCTCCAGCCCTCTGACAGATGTCAGTTAGCTTTAAAGCAGGAGATGGAGGAATTTCCCTCCCTAATCATAACAAACCTTCACTTATGCTGGTAGGAGAAGCAGAAGAGTGGGCTTAAGGGTGAAGACAGATTGCTGAGACATCAACTCAAGTGAAGGTGTTGCACATGCAGGCTACAGAGCAGTATTAGGTGCAGGTTAATGAAGCATTCCATAGGGGAGCTCATGGCAGAGACACTGACCACATTCCCAGGTGTTTCTTTTCTTACAGCACACTGTGAAAAGCACCAATGATAATTCTGAGGAACCTTCCAAGTCCATGATGTTGCACACCCTTGTACCTGGATGTCCAGAACCTCTAGAGTCTGTCTCTTTTAATTGTTCACTGGACAGCTCACAGGTTTTAAGACTGAACAGCCTGAATCCAGGAGGCACTCAAGGGATTATCAATGCCCTTCTCCAACTTCTTCCATGGCTTAGTTCTACAAAAATTAAATTGTACAGACTTTACTTTGTGCACAGCAGTCAGGCAGCACTCTCATTTCTCTTCCAAATTTGGCCCAAGGTGGTAAAGATATAAGGCAAAGTGAATATATTGACTGAAGCATTTAAAGGATGGAAACCTGAATCTAAAAGAAATGTTTGCATCATTCTGTTCTGCTGGAAGCTGGGCATGGGAAAAACCTAAACTAAACAAAAGCAGAACAAACCCAGAGCTCACAAAGGACCCCAGGGTTTGGGGTTACAGCATTTCTGTAGGCTGATGAAGAAGCACACAGGAGCAAGCTCCTGTTCTTGCACCCAGTCTTGGGCAATCACCTCTGTAAAATCACCCCACAGATTGGCTGAGCTCGGAAGAGACCTTAAATATCATCTCCTCCAAACCCCCTGCCATGGGGGAGGCCTCATCCAACCTGGCCTCCATCACATGGTCTAGCCTTGAGCTCTGTGGTGAAGGGTTGGACTTGATGACCTGTGAGGTCTCTTCCAACCCTGATGATAGTATAATGATGATGATGATGATGGATGATGATACCTCCAGGGAGGAGGCACCCACAACTTCTGTGGGCAGCCTGTTCCAGTGTTTCACCACCCTCACTGGAAAGAACTTCATGCCAAGAACTTAAGGTCCAGCAGGATGCAATAACTGAAGACATTGCTGGGGCCAGAGGTGTTCTTTGATGCTCGAGGGTGGAGCAGCAGTGAGAGAACCACTACGAGCTTCCCAAAGACAGAGGCAACCTCTTGTGAGGGTCTCTGCTGACCTGGAAGGTGTCACACAGGGGAAGGGCAAAGGCAGGTGGGGAAGGGACCTGCCTTGAAGGACACTTCTTGCACATGGTCTGAAAATGATGCAGATACCTGAAGGGAGTTTAATCATCAAACCTCCTTTGACTTTACCAAGTAAAAAGAAGAGATCATCATTGCTTATAGGTACAAGAAACAAACCCCAGGAGAATGAAAATGCATTAGAAGAGTGCCTAAGGAGCACAGCAAACTGCACCAGCAGCTAACCCATTCCTGGAAAGGAAAACCAACCTCATGCTGGTAGAAGCATTTCTGCACATTAACTTCAGTTCAGTTTGTCTTTATCATTCACAAGGCAATTAAATCTTTACACCTGTAGCAAGACCTGAAGGCTGTGGAAGTGGCTGACACGAAACTGTTGGACATCCCAGAATTTCAATACCCAGGGGGTTAGAAACAGCTAAGGAACAGGAAAGGGAAATCCAGCATATGACTTCCTAGGGTGACATTGCAGAGCTGTCTCCTTCTGAAGTCAGTATCAAGATAGCAGAGGAAATGGTAGTTTGACCTAAACACCACCGGAGAGAGGTTTGAGTTGGAAGGGACCTTTCAAGGTCATCTGGTTCAACCCCTCTGCAGCCAGCAGGGACATCTGCAACCACAGCAGACTGCCCAGAGCCCCAAACGACCTGACCTGGAATGGTTCCAGGGATGGGGCAGCTCCTGCCTCTCTGGGCAACCTGGGCCAGGCTCTCATCCTTCTGTCTGGTCTAAATCTCCCTCTTGAAGTTTCAAACCATCACTCCTTGTCCTGTCAGAACAGGCCCTGCTGAAATATCTGTCCCCAACTCTTTTATTGGCTCCTTTTATGTCTTGAAAGGTCACCAGAAGGTCTCCCTGGAGCCTTCTACAGGCTGACCAACCTCAACTCTCAGCTCAGCCTCACAGCCTTCTCATCAATGCTGTCACCTCCTGTGGCCCTGCTCCAACAGGTCCCTGTCTCTGCTGTGCTGCTGACTCCAGAGCTGCCCCCAGCACCGCAGGGTAGGGAGGTTCTCAGCAGAGCAGAGGGGCAGAATCCCCTCTCTGCCCCTGCTGCCCATACCACAGGGCCAGCAGGTCAAGGGAGGCAGTTTTGGGAGGTGAGATCCTTGAACTTCAATGAGATTAAATCACATTCTCTAAGCATGCATTCAAAAATAACCCCACTTACACTTCATCCATGACCTTCTGACATCCCATGTGAAGTGTGAGGCTTAAATGCATGATAAGACCAACTCCTAATAGCAACACTGTCACAAACTGGCACAACTCCCAGCAGTATCAAGTTGTCTAAGCCAGACAGGAGGCAAAGCAGCAGCACCTGCCCAGCTACCACCCTGGCAATCTGCATCCTGCCAGCATGACCCAGAGGGGATTGATAACCACTATTTATTTGACTGGTTTTTACACTACATAACAGACAAAGATTAAGGTTATAATGATCCAAAGTGTTCTCTTAGGCAGCATTATTAATTAACATCAATTTGCAGCTCTGAAGTCACTCAAGAGCACTTGGGAGATTCTTTAGGGTGTCTCTCACGTTCAGCCCTCTGCAAGCTGGGGCAGTGATGCTGACTGCATGGCTGATCATCAGCTATAAAGGGGTTAAATAAATGCAACCCCCTCCCCCAAAAAAACACAACCCTTATTTAGTTCTCCAAATTAAGTGGGAAGAAAGAAATTGATGAGAAGCTGATTTTTAAGGAGCAGGAGTTTCAAAGAGCAGAGCAGAGAATCCTGCTACACTCTTGACACACTGCAGATAGATTTGAGGCATTTCACTCTGCTCTCTTTCTGTGCTCCACAACCTCCCTGGGCAACCTGTGCCAGTGCTTCCCCACCCTCACTCTGAAGAATTTCTTCCCAATCTCCACTCCAAATCTCCCCTCCTTAAGCTTCAATCCATGCTCTCTCATCCTATGACTACAAGCTCTGTAAGAAGTCCCTTCCCAACTTTCCTGTAAGACCCTTTCAGGTCCTGGAATGTTACAGATACAGGTCCTGGATGTTACAGATACAGGACCTGGAATGTTAAAGCTACAAGTCCTGGATGTTACAGATACCAGTCCTTGATGTTACAGCTACAGGTCCTGGAATGTTACAGCTACAGGACCTGGAATGTTACAGATACAAGTCCTGGATGTTACAGATACAGGACCTGGAATGTTACAGATACAGGTCCTGGAATGTTACAGATACAGGACCTGGATGTTACAGCTACAGGTCCTGGATGTTACAGATACAGGACCTGGAATGTTACAGATACAGGACCTGGATGTTACAGCTACAGGTCCTGGAGGTTACAGATACCAGACCTGGATGTTACAGCTACAGGTCCTGGAATGTTACAGCTACAGGTCCTCGATGTTACAGATACAGGCCCTGGACCTTACAGATAGCATCCTACAACTTACACCAAGATAAAGCTCCCCACAGCTCTGGCTAAGTTCTCCAACTCAAAAAGCACAGAAAGATTGTTGTGCCAGCAAACCAACCCAGAGCACAGATGTGCCACCTGCACTACAGAGATCATTCCAGCTGTGTTGGTACTTGCCTAGCAACACTTTAGCATCTTCCACATCAAAATCTCCATCTCCATCAGCATCATATATCCCGAGCTTGCCTGCAAATGCAAAGAGAGGAAGAAGAGGGAATTAGAGACACAGCAGTTTGCTTCCAGCAGTGCTTTCCAGACGCTGTGGCTGGCTGCCAATGCTCACTTGTTAGCACTCAGCCTTCCTCTCCTTCACCATGCTTTAAAGTTCCAGGAAAAGAAGAGGAATATTTGAAGTCCCTGCCTGCATTTGCTAGAGTTGAGGCCAGGCACAAATCAGCCTTTTCTCCCCAGATTTGTTTTGGTGCTTGCAGGTTGAATACTAATCTGTAATTAACTTGCTGTGCTTTACACCAGCAGGCTTTGGACAGAACAGAATCCAAGTTCCTGAGGAACATCCAATGTGTCTGAGGGAGAAGATGTAATAAACCAAGTCTGAAGCCATCATCCCTCATCCTGTCACTCCATGCTTTTGTACAAAGTCCCTCTCCACCTCTCTTGCAAATCCTAGAGGTCTCCCTGGAGCCTTTTCTATTCACTGCAGCCAAAATAAGTTGTCCATCCTTCTATCAAACAAGCCTTTGTGTTCCAATCCTCTGCTCCTTGCCATTCTAAGTCTCAGAAAAACAAAAGGCAGGGGCATCATTTTCAACATCAGGTGAGGAGAAGGTAGTAACCTTCTTATGAACACCTCTGGAACATTCATAGGACCACAGAAAGGTTTGGGTTGGAAGGGACCTGAAAGATCATCTAGTTCCAACCCCCTGTCATGGGCAGGGACATCTGCTAGACCAAGCTGCTCCAGGCCTCACCCAACCTGGGACCTTTGAACACTGCCAGGCTTGGAGCCTTCACAACTGTGCTGGTTTGAGGCAAATTGGAACATTTTAATGAGAGACATTAGATGCTAGGCTGTGAAAAGGAAACAATGGTGATGTCTGCTGCACTCACAGGCTTGCTGAGAGGTACAAAACCAAGAACACAAACAGAGATAACACAGAGTCTCTCTCTGACTTTTGGGGCTGCACTTCTCTCTCTAACCTAACTTGCTGCCTGACTAATCCTTCTGCCTTCTAATCCCCCTGGCCAAGCCTCCAAACTCACCTTGAAGTGTGTCTGGGGCAAGGTAGAGGGGTGGAAAGGAGGTGGAAGGGTGGTTGGGAGCCCCACCTGGGCACTCTGGTTTCTGAGAGGGCTGTTGTGTGTCTGTATTACTTTTTTAACTTGTCTACTTCTGTATGTAACTGTCTATAGATATAGTAAATCTCTGCTTGTACATTGTGCTAAACTGTAAACAGAGCTTCATTCTTCAAACTGCCAGCAGCTGAGTCTGGCCTGGGTGATTTGCTCCAGTGTGGTGGGGCAGGTAACACCCAAACCATCACACCTTCTCCATTCACTGCAGCCAAAATAAGCTGTCCATCCTCCTAGAGGTGCCTCCCACACCTCACTTCTTGAGTTTTGAAACTGCAGCTCTATCAGACCTAAGAACATGCAAAAAAAGAACCCAGTTTCTACTCAAGAAGAGCATTTTTAGCACAGGATCCTGCTTATCCAGGTTTAGAAGTGCTCTGGGATCAGCAGGGCAGTAGAGAGCTGCCTAATTAATTTTGATAGAGTCCTGACCTAACTTTTAATAACATAAAAACTCTGCATAGTTTGCACCAGAGCTCCAAGTCCTCACACTTTGCCAGTGTATTCTCCCACTTGCTGTTCTCTACATGAAAGCAGAACTTGGACTGCCATTAAAGATTTGGTTCTGAATGTGGTACTCAGGAAAAAAAAACAGTTTTGAGGAAGAAAAAGATCAGTTTTAGGTATAGAACAGACAAGAAAAAAATGAGGCCATCAGCATCATACAGAAGCAATCAGAAAGGATCACTGGAAAGGATCTTTGTTGATTTATGGTTCAACACAGAGGAGGGGTGGAAGAAATGTTAACTGTCTAGAAAATCAGGACTGTGTCATTCTCAAAAGCATGAAGAATGAGACAGATGAGAAATGGCTCAGTAGAAAAACAAAAGCTAATTCTCTAAAGAATTAAATACACACCAAAAAAAAAGAGGCAAAGCAAAAAAAAATGTTCAGCCAAGGGACTGCAAAGCAAATTCATTTCTCCAGCATCCTACCTTGTAGGACCTCTGACAAGTTATAACGGAAATCCTTTGCCTTGGCTGCATGCATGGTAAAAATACAGAAACCATTAATGGCATCCCCAGAGCCAGCCACCTGCAAACAGCAGCTGCTCTCCAAGGCAGCCCACAGAACAGACATTGATCATTACCACAGAGTCATAGAAGCAACCAAGTTGGAAGAGAGCTCCAAGCTCAGCCAGCCCAACCTAGCACCCAGCCCTGGCCAAGCAACCAGACCATGGCACTAAGTGCCCCAGCCAGGCTTGGCTTCAACACCTCCAGGCACAGCCACTCCACCACCTCCCTGGGCAGCCCATTCCAATGCCAATCACTCTCTCTGACAACAACTTCCTCCTCACATCCAGCCTAGACCTGCCCTGGCACAGCTTGAGGCTGTGTCCCCTTGTTCTGTCCCTGGCTGCCTGGCAGCAGAGCCCAACCCCAGCTGGCTACAGCCTCCCTGCAGGTAGCTGCAGACAGCAATGAGCTCTGCCCTGAGCCTCCTCTGCTGCAGGCTGCACACCCCCAGCTCCCTCAGCCTCTCCTCACAGGGCTGTGCTCCAGGCCCCTCCCCAGCCTTGCTGCCCTGCTCTGGACACCTTCCAGCACCTCAACATCTCTCTGCAATGGAGGAGCCCAGAACTGGACACAGCACTCCAGGTGTGGCCTGAGCAGTGCTGAGCACAGGGGCAGAAGAACCTCCCTTGTCCTGCTGCCCACACTGCTCCTGAGCCAGCCCAGGATGCCATTGGCTCTGCTGCCCACCTGGGCACTGCTGCCTCATCTTCAGCTCCTCTCTGCCAGCACCCCCAGGTCCCTCCCTGCCTGGCTGCTCTCAGCCACTCTGTCCCCAGCCTGTAGTGCTGCTTGGGGTTGTTGTGGCCAATTTAATATTTAAAGCTTTAAAGCTCCTAAATTCAGCAGAAGTGTGCAGTGAATCCTGCAGCTGCAGGGACAGATGCTCTGCACCTGGACATGCAGCTTGAACTGGGGACATCAGTTTTCACCTTTAAGTATTCTCTTAACAATACCTTCCTATTGTCATGTTGAGGTACAGTTGTCACTGTCAAGCTTAGAAGCTTCAAATTCATAGATTTATAGAATGGTTTTGGCTGGAAGGGACCTTGAAGATCATCCAGCTCCAACCTTCCTGCCATGGGCAAGGACATCTCCCACCAGTCCAGGTTGCTCAAGGGCTCATCTGACCTGGCACTGAACACCTCCAGGGAGGTTGTGGGGCACAGAATCACCCAATGTGATCAAAGATCATATTAGACAATTCTGTGCTCCACAACCTCCCTGGGCAACCTGTGCCAGTGTCTCACCACCCTCACCCTGAACAATGTCTTCCTTATCTCCAGTCTAAATCTTTCCTTCTCAAGCTCCAATCCACTGCCTCTTGTCCTAGCACTACAAGCCCTTGTCAAAAGTCCCTTCCTGGCTTTCCTGCAGCCCTTTTAAAAGACTGGAATTGAGGTCATTCAACAGCTCATTGATGGGAGGATGTGTTCTGCTATGCTGACTCTGCAGGCAGCCCAGGCCAGCACAGTAGTGCTTTAGCTGCCATTAGCTGCCATTTCCAACCACTGCTGCAAGCTCCTGAGAGCTGGAATCAAATCAATGCCAGATTTAGCTGGCATCAAATGAGCTGCAGCAAACATGTCACAGGCCCAGCCAGATCTGCCCTTGGAGATTTCATTCTTTCATGCATGCAGGAGTTTAATGACCTTTTCCCAGTCACAGGAGAATCTCATTTTAGCATCAGAGGTCCACAGAATGGGTTAGGTTGGAAGGAACCTTAAAGCTCAGCCAGTTCCAACCCCCTTGCCATGGGCTGGGACATCTCCACCAGCCCAGGTTGCTCAAGGTCTCATCCAACCTGGCCTTAAACACCTCCAGGGAGGTTGTGAAGCACAGAAGCACCCAATGTAATCACAGATCACATTCTGTGATTCTGTGCTTCAGAAACCTCCCTGGGCAACCTGTGTCAGTGTCTCCCCACCCTCACTGGCAAGAATTTCTTCTACTATCTAATATCATGATAGAGTTCAGCACTAAACCAGCACTTTTTGAACTGCACTGCTTGTTCCTATCATGTAGATTACTTGCAAACACTGCTGCAGTCCAATAGGCTTTCTAGACATTCAGAATGGTCTCCATTTAATACAGATCATATTAATTAGAAGCATCTGAAGGTTTAAAATTCTTACCTAGGACTTCTTCATAGTCTACCAGTTCAAACCAGACAACTGCTACCGATGTCCAAACTCCCAGCAAAGCAATTACCATGAACCAGGTGAAAAATGAGCTTCCAGAGAACCCATCTTTCTTTCCATTCTTGCTTCCTCCATGCTTAGTCTCTGTGAAAACAGGAGGAATAAAGACAAACATCAAGAAAAAAGGATTTGTGTAAGAATTAGACAATTATGGCTCAGGATATAATTAGAAATCATCTTTATGGCTACACAGAAGAGAAGATGCTGGAAGAACACTTTGAACTTCACAGAATGGCTCAGGTTGGAAAGGACCTCAGAGGTCATTTACTCCAACCTCCACACCATGCCCAGGGACACCTCTCAGATGGACTCAGCTGCTCAAGGACTCATCCAGCGTGGCCTTGAACACCTCCAGGGAGCAGACAGCCACAGCCTCCCTGGGCAGCCTGTTCCAGACACTCACCACCCTCACACTGAAGAACTTCCTCAGCTCCAGTCTAACCCTGCTCTGTCCCAGCTTCAAACCATTCCCCCTTGGCCTGTCTCTAGACACCCTCATGAAAAGTCTTTCTGCAACCTTCCTGTAGGATCCCTTCAGGTTCTGGCAGGCAGCTCTGAGGTCCTCCTGGAGTCTTCTCCAGCTCCCTCAGCCTGTCCTCACAGCAGAGCTGCTCCAGCCCTGGGATCATCATTGTGATCCTCCTCTGAACCCACCACCATCACTTGCTCTCCACGTCATTGTGAACCAGGGTGGGAAGCTGAGTGAGTAAAAGCTCCACTAGCAACCCATCTCCCAAATCCCACATGTCATTCACCCTAACAGCTCAGCTGGAAATCCCTCCCCATCCCCCTCCCTCCCCTTCCCTCCGCGTTTACACAGAGCTTAACATTGTTGAGATGCTTTGCATTGGTGCCAGCAGAGCTCAAAGTGCCACCAGAGGGCAACAGGGCCAGCAGCCACAGACTGCAAGATGAGCTCCAAAGCTGGTCTGAAACCAGCTGACAGAGCCCACATGAAAATTCAAACTGCCTGAAAAGGCTCAAAGATCTAAACCATCGCAAGGTGAAGAGCCCAAGTTCAGACACTCTGCCAAATAAACATCTCCCCTCTTAGCACAAGAGGCTCCACCTCAGCACAAGGGCAACTTCTTGACTAGAAGGGTCCCAGAGCACTGGCACAGGCTCCCCAAAGAGGCTGTGCAATCTCCTTCTCTGGAGCCTTTCAAGGTCTGTCTGGAAGTGTTCCTGTGTGATCTGAGCTAGATTGTGTGGTTCTGCTCTGGCAGGGGGGTTGGACTGGATGAGCTCTTTGGGTCCCTTCCAAGCCCTGACATCCTGTGAGCCTATTGCTCTGAAAGAGAGGTTCATTACAAGCTGCATACTTTCAGACTCCAATCCCATGGTACAAAGAAGTAAAGGATTCATGGATTTGTGGAATGGTTTAGATTAGAAGGCAGCACAAGGATCAGCCAGTTCCAGACCCCCTGCCATGCCCAGGGACACCTCACACTAGAGCAGGCTGCCCACAGCCTCATCCAGCCTGGCCTTAAACACCTCCAGGGATGAGGCTTCCACCCCCTCCCTGGGCAATCCATTCCAGGCTCTCACCACTCTCATGCTGAACAACTTCTTCTAACATCTAACAGTCTGCATCTCCCCATTTCCAGCTTTGTTCCATTCTGCCCAGTCCTATCTCTACCTAACAGCCTCCAAAATCCCTCCCCAGCTTTCTTGTAGCCCCCTTCAGATACTGGAAAGGCCATAATAAGGTCATCTGGGAGCCTTCTCCTCTCCAGACTGCACAGCCCCAACTGCCTCAGTCTCTCCTCACAGCAGAGCAGCTCCAGCCCTCTGCTCATCCTCCTGGCCCTTCTCTGGACCCCTTCCAGCACCTCCATAGCCCTCTTCATGGTGAACAGGTCTAACGATGAAATTCTGCTACAAAACTACCACTCAGCACACACGGAGTGATCTGGGTTTATGCCTTAGCTCACAGGAAAACACTCAGGACCCTCGCAAAGCTCTGCTCAGAAGCCGAGGCTGGCAGGCAGGGCGCAAACGGGAGTTGCGTAACACAACCTGCGGCTGCAGGCTGCGCAGCTCCCCCTGCACACGGGGTCGGGGCAGACCCCCGCAAGGGCTGCCTGGGAGCTCATCCCAAGAGTTAATTCCCGACTGAAGCCCTTTCCCTGCGCAGGCTGCAGAAGTAGGTCACTTGCCATATCTGGTAAGCCTCTGCTTCCATCGCCAGATGTCTTTCTGCAGACATCAGAGAGCCTCCAAGCAGGCTCTGTGCCTCGGTGCTGAATCCTTAAACGCCCCACGCCTCCCCCACCCCAGGCTGAAGTAAAAGAGAGATCAAAGCCGTTTTCCTTTAGCTTATAGTAAGAGCTACCGGTACTGGGACATGCCTCCGGGACAACATTAAAGTCTACTGTCAAAGGCAAAGCATCCCACATGGTAAGGGCTGCTCTCCTCAACCTAAAATGAAGTTACAACGAAACACAAAGGTGAAAAACCTCTGCTCCAGAGAACATTTCATCAGACTTTGACTCATTCATTTAATCCAGAGGCAGCCTGGAACAGCAAACTGACCAGAAACCACCACCACACCACCCCCAGCCACTCGTCTGGCTGGCTGCCAAATCAGAGCCACGCCGGTAGGTGCAACCATGCACTTCCCTGCTGCTCCCTGGTTAGGAAGGTACCTGTGTCGTCAGCCATAACATCAGAGCTCGGCTTCCAGACAGAGAGAGAGGGCTGAGATGTCCAAGAAGGAAGGCTGAAGGCAGAGTAGGAAACGCTTTCTCCTCGCTGTAGCCCCGCGGTGGGAGCAAACAAGCTTCCCAAAGACAGCTCAGCCGCAACCCGAAACTGGACCCGGGAGCAACTCCTCTTCCAAACCTATTTTTAGAGCAGCTATCTATCCTCAGGAGCCAAATGCTTTTGAGAACTCATATGGCAACCTAGTTCTGACGACAGTCAAATTCACTCCCCCCTCCTCAGGCAGCCTCCTGGGTAGCTGATCCTTTCCCCTCCCTTTAATCCTCCAAACGCAGAAGCCAATGAAACGGAGCGCACTGGGCAGGAGTGTTGCTGCTGTAATTTATGCTCCAGTGCCTGAGCTCTAAGGACATTAAATCCACCAGCACAAGCTGGAACGCAAGTCTGGACACAGGACTTTGCCTGCTTGCATTTGGCCCTGACCCAGGAAAGTTTCTCCATGTTGGCATCCCTCTGCCAGGCTTGCCGAGGACCCTGCACAGGCTGCTGGAGTGCAACTCCACAGCTGCTTTAAGAAAAAAAAAGGCAGCTAATTTCTAAAGTGGAGTTTGGAGCCTTCTAAAAGAGCTCCTTGAAAGCAGCTGCACAAGTTCCTGCCAAAGAATGTGCAGATCAGAACTGATCTCCTGCTACACCTCACCTTTGCTCCCAGCAGACCCAAAGGAAGGTTAGCAATGGTTTTGCCAAAGCAAAGCTCCCCTAGAGAGTTGCACCAGACATGGGTCCTGCTGTGAGCCAGACCAGAGCTGATCCTGCTCACTGCTGGCCCTTCCCAGCTCAGCCTCTGCTCCCTGAGCCACTCTCTCAAGCTCAGGGCAGCTTTGCTCAGCCAGGGGCTGCTGCTAGCAGGGAGAAGCTGATGGGGACAATTCCTGCCAAGGGCTGTGCTGCACAAAGCCTCTGCCTCACACTTGCTCCTGGGCACACCAAGGGCACTGCCACAGCTTGTGCCCCATCCTTGGGGAGGAGCAGACAGGACAGGTGCCCCTCAAGTGCCCAACAAGGCATTGCAGCCCATGGATGGCATCTTCAGGAGAGAGCTGAGGGATCCCCAGGGTCAAGCCTTTTCCTCCCGGGCTGCTGTCCCAGAAGGACTCTGTCTCTTCTGTCTTCCATCCTGATCCCCCTCTTCCAGAAGCCAGCTCCAGAAGCCAGCTCCTGAATCAGGTTCCCATCTGCCATGGAGTTCAGTCTGGGACTTGCGCCCAGCAGCAGTGGTGCCAATGGTGCCCTCACTGCCATCAGAGGTTGGGTTCCACATTGGATTGTGTCTCTATCCTATGGCATTGTTCTTCTTTCCATCCCATCTGGCTTAGTTTCTTTCCCACCCCATCAGTCTGTCTCCCTTCTTCCCTTTGGAAGGCAAAGGGGTTCCTGGAGAGCCTCTGGTGGGCAGCCCAGCCCTGACCATTGGCAGACACACACCACAAAAATCAGAACATTTCCTGAGGAGCAATCCACTCTTAAAAGAAACATCACAAAACTGACTGCTTGGTTGGGTTTTATTGAGAATCCAAAGCAAAGCAAAACCAAAGAAAGAAGCCAGCAGTTCTTTTCTCTCTGAGAAAAGCAGTTCACAAATTAAGGACAGAAAACAACCTAATGAGAATCTCTGTCCTGGGAGGCTGCTCAGCTTGGCAAGATGGCAAAGGCATTTTCTCCAAGCACAGCACAACACTGAATGCTGCTCCCAGTGCTGGCTCAGTGCACTTTGGAGAGAGCAGCTGTTTGCCACCAGAAGAGCTGCTGCTGTGAACAGCTCTCCTCTGGAGTGCTCTTTACCTCATGGTGGCTGCTGAGGCCAGAGGAGCTAAACACTGAACACAGAGAGAAATGTGCAAAGAAAACCCTGCAGCTGCAGCTGCTCCTCTCTTCTATCCAGGCCAGAGGATGAGCACTTTCAAAAGCCATTCCAGTGTTGTCCAAGCTGGGGTTTGCCTTTTGCTTGTTAGGATGAACATTCTTGTGAATAGTTCTTCAATTTGGATTTGTTACAAGGGGAAAAAAAATAGCCCCAGATATGCACACAGCTTAAATAACTAAGGACAACATTGCTGAAAACTTGAAAGTCATATGATGAAAGGTATATAAGGTCCTGGCCTCTGGTCAGTGCCATCCCAAGCACAGCTCCAGGCTGGGTGGGGAATGGCTGAGAGCAGCCCTGAGCAAAAGGACCTGGGGGTCTGGGGTGAGGAAAAGCTCCACAGGAGCCTGCAGTGTGAGTGCAGCCCAGACAGCAACCCTGTGCTGGGCTGCAGCAAGAGCAGTGTGGGCAGCAGGGCAAGGGAGGGGATTCTGCCCCTTGGCTCTGCTCTCCTCAGACCCCACCTGCAGTCCTGGGTGCAGTTCTGCAGCCCCCAGCACAAGCAGCACATGGAAGTGTTGGAGCCAATCCAGAGGAGGCCACCAAGATGCTGAGAGGGCTGCAGCAGCTCTGCTCTGAGGACAGGCTGAGAGAGTTGTGGCTGTGCAGCCTGGAGAAGAGAAGGCTTGGAGGAGACCTTGGAGTGGCCTCCCAGGATCTGAAGGGGGCAATCGCAATTGCTAGGGGGCATTGGAAGCTCTGCAGAGAAGGAGACTCCACAACCTCTCTGGGCAGCCTGCTCCAGGGCTCCAGCAGCCTCACACCAAAGAAGTTTCTCCCCCTGTTCAGGTGGAACCTCCTGGGTTCCAGTTTGTACCCATTGCTCCTTGTCCACTCATAGGGCACCACTGACAAGAGCCTTGCCCCATCCTTTTGCCCCAAACCCTTCAGCTCTTGCAGAGCACTGATCAGATCCCCTATGGGGCTGCTCTTCTGCAGGCTCTACAGCCCCAGAGCTCTCCGACTTTGCTCCTCACAGAGATGCTCCAGGCCCATCAGCAGCTTTGTAGCCTCCACTGGACTCTTTCCTGTAGTGTTTTTTGTTATTCTTGAACTGAGGAACCCAGAACAGGACCCAGTAGTCCACATGTGGCCTCACTAGGGCAGGCCAGAGAAGAATCTCCCATGACCTGATGGTCAGACTCTTCTCAACACCCCCCAGAAGACCCTTTGCCTTCTTGGCCACAATGACTTGACCTAGAGATGTTGAGGTGCTGGAAGGTGTCCAGAGCAGGGCAGCAAGGCTGGGGAGGGGCCTGGAGCACAGCCCTGTGAGGAGAGGCTGAGGGAGCTGGGGGTGTGCAGCCTGCAGAAGAGGAGGCTCAGGGCAGAGCTCATTGCTGTCTGCAGCTCCCTGAAGGGAGGCTGTAGCCAGGTGGGGTTGGGCTCTGCTGCCAAACACCCAGCAACAGGACAAGGGGACACAGCTTCAAGCTGTGCCAGGGCAGGTCTAGGCTGGATGTTAGGAGGAAGTTGTTGGCAGAGAGAGTGATTGGCATTGGAATGGGCTGCCCAGGGAGGTGGTGGAGTCGCTGTGGCTGGAGGTGTTGAAGCCAAGCCTGGCTGGGGCACTTAGTGCCATGGTCTGGTTGCTTGGCCAGGGCTGGGTGCTAGGTTGGGCTGGCTGAGCTTGGAGCTCTCTTCCAACCTGCTTGATTCTGTGATTCTATGCTGCTGCTCTTTTGCTTAACCAGCTCTTACACAGAGCAGTTTGAAATCCTGCACAGCTACTCTGTTCGTTCAATATTTAGCTGCATTTAGGACAAGGCAGAGTTCAGGAAAGGTTAAGTGTGCAGAGGAAATACAAGAAATGCTTAAGCCCAGAACATGCAAATTTTGCTGGTGGTGACCTTTAAAAAAAGTTTCTCTTACATAAGGTTGCAAATCCTCATCTGTGCAGAGCTGCTGGCATTAATTTTAGGTGGTTTTTTCCCCCCCTTGTTCTACTTTTCTATCCTGTAATGTGGGTCACATCAATTTGTTTTGGCAACAAGTCCCAATTAAGTCACACCAAAAAAGATAGAAAAGAAAACAGCTGAAGTTTCAGGTCCTTCAGTTCTTCTCATCACACAGAGGCTTGGGTTGGAAGGGATCCTGAAGATCATCCAGTTCTAACCCCCTGCCATGGGCAGGGACACCTCCCATTAGACCAAGTTGCTCAAGGACTCATCCAACCTGGCCCTGAACACTCCTCATGGTGTGATGGAGTTTCAGATACAGCAAACACAACTCTGGTTCTTATGCAGGTGCCTGCAGCTCAGCTATTCACAACTTTCTGCTCATGGGTGGGGAGGGTGGGAGGGAAAGAGAACATTATAAAATCCTTTACTCAGTGCCTAAAACTTAACCAAAGTTTGAAGTCTGCTACTAAATCAACTTATTGAGGTGTTAGTTCAGAGGGGAGCAGTGCACCTGCAGAGCCCCAGAGAGGTTTTAGTTGTCTGTGTCAGTTTGAGGCTAGTGAGAAGAATTAGATCCCAGGCTGTGTAAAGGAAACAGTGGTGAAAAGGCAACAGTGGTGATGTCTACTTCACTCCTTGCTGAGATGTATAAAAGGAAGAAGATAAACATAGATAAGGCAGTCAGTGTGGGGCTCTGGGAGCCTGTACTTTTTCTCCTTGGGCTCCTTCTGCTTTCTAACCCCCCTGGCTGATCCTCCAAACTCACCTTGCACATAAGGCAAACTCTGGGACAAGGTAGAGGGGTGGAAAGAAGATGGAAAGGTGGTTGGGAGCCCCCCTCCTGGTTTCTGAGAGGGCTGTAATGTTATACCTACAAATAGTTGTAAAAGTATGTTGTTGGGAGATCTCAGTTGCAAAATCATTGCTCTTTTTTACCACTTCCTTGCTTCAAAAGACACAGCTGTGTTCCCAGTTACTGTGGGAAGAAGCAGTACCAGTTAGAGATGATGAGATTTTAGTTGATGCTAAGAAAAACCCAAGCCAAACAAAGCCTAAAAGCAACCATTAGTGGAGTAAGTGAAAAATGTTGTATTAGTAATTCATTCATTAGCATCAAACAGAACCTCAGGAAGTAAAACTGTGCAAGAACACAGCTACTGGTACAGAGGAAAGGAAGCCTGAAGAGCAACCTCAGAGTAAAGAGCAAACTTAGAGCACTCAGTAGCTACAACACCCATAGCTATTAAATCCTCACACAGACAACTCAGTAGTAGCATTTGTTACACAAAGTGAGTACATGCATAGTAACACTGCAGCTCCACATGAAGGAGACTTAAAGCAGCTTCACTCCAGCTACTGGTTCAGAGAAAAGGGAGCCTGAAGAGCAACCTCAGACTAGACTAAAGGGCAGATTTAGAGCACTCAGTAGTTACAACACCCATAGCTATTAAATCCTCACACAGACAACTCAGTAGTAGCATTTGTTACACAAAGTGAGTACATGCATAGTAACACTGCAGCTCCAGATGCAGGAGACTTAAAACAGCTTCACTCCAGGAGCTCTAACAGGGCTGAAGCACACACAACAGCCTGTTCAGACTCATCTGCATACTCCCAGTGTCTTTAAAGAGTTATGATTTCCACTTCAAAGCACAGCACCACCAACTCCTGGGTGCACAAAGCAAGCCCCTAGGATGCGGTTAGCGAAAAAGGCTGCTGCAGGCAATCACACAGATTACCACTTGGTGATCTCCATCAGGGAAGAACCGCTCGGGGCAAAGCAGAACTTCACTGCTCAAGTTCTCTACAATGAAGAAGTCAACACAGGAATTAGCCCAGGAATGCTCCTGACATCTTTCCAGGCGATTCAGAAAGGTGCAGCTGAAAAAAAAGAACTTTTATTCTTTTCATACAGTAAAGGAGGTTTCAGCTTGAAGAAAAAGCAACATGAAAATCCTCCCTCTTTATGTAGAATCATAGAATCAACCAGGTTGGAAGAGACCTCCAAGATCATCCAGTCCAACTCGACATCCATGCTAGGAAGTCTTCACTGCAGCCCTTAAAGATCCAACCAAACCATTCACCCTCTATGTTCACAGCACAGCTCCATCAAAGCACACAAGAATGGTTTGTGTTGGAAGGGACCTTAAAGATCATCCAGCTCCAACCCCTTGCCATAGGCAGGGACACTTCCCACCAGCTCAGGTTGCTCAAGGTCTCATCCAACCTGGCTTTGAACACCTCCAGGGAGGTCGTGGAGCACAGAATCAACCAATGAGATAAAAGATCACATTGGGTGATTCTATGCTCCACGACCTCCCTTGGCAACCTGTGCCAGTGTCTCCCCACCCTTACATAAAGCTCTAGATTGGACCTCATCCATCCCTGATGCCCAAGCACTGTGCCACCTCTGTCCTTCCAGCCAAAGGACTTTCCGTCAGTCTGTGCACAGAGCCAGTTTGGGCAGCAAAGAGTCAACTTCTGTCTCATCAGTTCCCTGTGGGGTTCATCTACACCTGCACAGCTACCAATTCTGGTACAGAGAAAAGGAAGCCTGAAGAGCAACCTCTGACTAGATTAAAGAGCAGACCTAGAGCACTGAACTCTGAAAATACATTAACTCCTTAATCCCTCAATGGGATAAACCTCCCTTGAGTCTGAACCTGGGGTAGCTACCACCTGCCTGGGGAATTTTTCTGTTGTGTTCTGAGAGCAACTGCCAAAAGCTGAGAGAAGACAAACTGGTTTTGGTTGGAAAAGCCCTTTAAGATTATCAAGTCTAGCCATTATCTTGCTCTGGTGCTTAATCATGTCATAGAATCATAATCATAGAATCAGTCAGGGTTGGAAGGGACCACATGGATCAGCCAGTCCCAACCCAACCCCTGACATGGGCAGGGACAGCTCACACTGGATCAGCCTGTCCAGAGCCTCATCCAGCCTGGCCTTAAGCATCTCCAGGGATGAGGCTTCCACCACCTCCCTGGGAAACCCCTCCCAGGCTCTCACCACCCTCATGCTGAACAACTTCTTGCTGACATCCAGTCTGAATCTCCCCATTTCCAGCTTTGTTCCATTCTCCCCCACTCCTATCCCTACCTGACAGCCTCAAAAGTCCCTCCCCAGCTTTCTTGTAGCCTCTTTCAGATCCTGAAAGGCCACAAGAAGGTCATCTGGGTGCCTTCTCCTCTCCAAACTGCACAGCCCCAACTCCTTCAGTCTCTCCTCATAGCAGAGCAGCTCCAGCCCTCTGCTCATCCTCCTGGCCCTTCTCTGGACCCCTTCCAGCACCTTCATAGCCCTCTTGTCCCAGGGGCTCCAGCACTGGATGCAGTACTCCAGGTGGGGTCTCAGCAGTGCAGAGCAGAGGGCAGCATCACTTCCCTCACCCTGCTGCCCACACTGCTCTTGCTGCAGCCCAGGCTCTGGTTGCTCTCTGGGCTGTCAGAGCACACTGACAGCTCAGATTGAGCTTCTCCTCCACCAGCACCCCCAGGTCCCTCTCCTCAGGGCTCCTGCAGGGAGACCACAAGTCAGACAGATGAGTCACACAAGAGGCTGGGTTTTGGTGGTTTTGCTATTTTTATCAGCTCATCTTAGGGTTTCCTGAAGATTTAGGGAAGAAACACACACACAGAGTTGTCATTTTGACACTCAGTCCCTGGCATGGGCAGGGGAACTAAGAAATCAGAGTTAGCTG
This sequence comes from Tricholaema leucomelas, assembly GCA_013400475.1. Lineage (NCBI taxonomy): Eukaryota > Metazoa > Chordata > Aves > Piciformes > Lybiidae > Tricholaema lacrymosa > Tricholaema leucomelas. The sequence continues at coordinate 28,628 of WAAF01021069.1, forward strand.
TTTGATTGCATGGCTTAGGTTGGCAGAAATCTCAGAGATCATCTGCTGCAACCTCCCTGGAGAGCCTGTTCCAGAGTCTCACCACCCTCATACTGAAGAACTTCTCCCTCAGCTCCACTCTAACCCTGCTCTCCCTCAGCTTCAAACCATCTCACCTTGTCCTGTTGCTAGACACTCTCAAGAAAAATCCCTCTGCAGCCTTCCTGCAGAATGCCTTCAGCTATTGGAAGACAACTCTAAGGTACCCTGGAGTCTTCCTCAGGCTGCACACCCCCAGCTCCCTCAGCCTGTCCTCACAGCAGAGCTGCTCCAGCCCTTGGATCACCTTTGTGGCCTCCTTTGGACTTGCTCCAACAGCTGTGTGCTCTTTCTGTGATGGACACAGGTACATCTGATACCAAGTACACAAATTCCACTACAATTCAGATCTCCAGGATCAGTCTCAAGTCATAATCAACCTTTGTGGTGCACTCCATCTGGCTATAAATACAGAGCCATGTTTTGAGCAGTCAGTGCCAATACACAATAGAAGTATCTGGCACTCATGGTGAAAATTCAAGGGCTTCAACTAGCTGTAAGCAACTCAATTGGGCAATAAGGATAGGCCTGGTGAAGAAATCATTGCAACATTCCTAACACAGCACAGAGAGATTCCAGCAGTCAGAACAAAGTAGTCCTTGCTGGTCTGCAACAGTTGGATAGCAAAGATGGTGCAAGAAAAGATTCTAAAGTCAAGTTTCATTCTCATGTGGAGTTTGAAGAGGCAAATAGAAGTGCTGAGCAGGATGCTGAGTTCAGGAGGATTTGGATGAATGCAGCAAACACCAGAGCTGGACCTGAGCAAACCACTCCAAATAAAGATGATCCAAGGGCTGGACCACCTCTGTATTTGGGTAAGGACATCAGGTCAGCTTCAATGCATGCATACAACACTCTAAAATTCAAAGAAAGCTGAAAAGGTAGAACTAAATGGAAGGGTTAGATGAAGGAAGCTTAAAAAGCCCAAAAGATGAGTAAATGGAGTTAGAAGGTTTGCATTTGGATGGAAGGGAACTACGTGGTTAAGCCAGGGAAAAGTGGGACCAAACACCTTCTAGGACCTGGCAGAGAAAAGTAGGGGCTGTGAGAAGATAATCTCAATCATTCTGGGAATTAAAGAGAATTTCTCAATGCAACAGTGGAATTCTTGGACTCCAATCTGGGTGCTGACAGTGAAAACTGTGCTTCAGTAAGTCCATGCTTACTATAAGACCAAAGGCACCCCTGCAGCACAGCAACAAATGCCTTCCCACCTTCACTTCTCCTTCCAGAGTCAAGCCCTGCTTGCAAACTGAACCATCTGTCTTCCAGAAGGAGCTGGGCTGCTGATCTCACTCTTGCTGGAAGGATTCTCCTCCACCACCCACTAATGCCAAAGACAGTTCCAAATGTCCTGCCTCACAAAATCTGGGGGAGTTCATTCATGGCCAGGAGACATGCACCTGGGTCACTGCAATCCCAACCACAGCTCCAGGCTGGGTGGGGAATGGCTGAGAGCAGCCCTGAGCAAAAGGACCTGGGGGTCTGGGGTGAGGAAAAGCTCCACAGGAGCCTGCAGTGTGAGTGCAGCCCAGACAGCAACCCTGTGCTGGGCTGCAGCAAGAGCAGTGTGGGCACAGGGCAAGGNAGGAGGAGGAATGGGTTTGAAGTGGCAGAGGAGAGATTGAAACTGGATGTTAGGAAAGGGCTCTTTGCAGCGAGGGTGGTGAGAGACTGGCACAGGTCTCAACCTGTGAGAGTGAGACACTGGCACAAGTTGCCCAGGGAGGTTGAGGAGCACAGAAGCACCCAATGTGATCTTTGATCCACAACCTCCCTGGAGATGTTCAAGACCAGGTTGGATGAGGCCTTGAGCAACCTCTTCTAGTGGGAGGTGTCCCCACCTATGACAAGGGTTTGGAACTGGCTGAACTTTGAGGTCCCTTCCAACCTTAACCATTCTATGACTCTATGACATGCACTTGCTCCTGTACCACAACTGCTCCTCCTCTAGTGAAGCTTTAAAGTATCTGTTCCTATATCTGTCTGTTTAAAACTGATTTTCTTCCTTCAGAGAAGGCAGTTTTCACAATGGATTCTGTAGGCTAGTGACAAGAAGCCAAACTTTCCAGCAAAGATAATAACAAACACAAGTTTGCCTCTTCAGGCATCCCCAAACTGTCACATTTTGACCCATATTTTTTTGGCTGCTGCTCTCCCACTGAAATCACTGCCACCAGCACCCAGTTCTGTGGATGTCACTTGCAAAGAAGCATCCATCAGTAGCAGCTCAAAGCTTCAATACGAAGATTTGGGGGTTTATTAGGACTGATTTCACAGCTCCTAGCAGATGACTTTTGAAACTGAAAGGTGTTGCTGAGAAATACTTAGTTCTACGTCTGACACTTCAGTGAATCTGAGAACACGGAGAGGAAGCTCAGCTAGGACTACTTCAGACTTTAGCTGCTGCTAAGGTTACTGTCAATACTTTCTGAAGAGGAAACCCAAAAGCAGATGATTCCTTTCAGATGGAGGCATTGCCTTCAGCTCACAGATTTTCAGATGTGCTGTCAACCTCAGTGGTTTCAGAGCTATGAGCAATGCCTTGGCAAGAAGCCACATCCTCTGCTATGAACTGCCGTGAAAGTGAATACTACCACACTACCCAGAACTGCCTCAGACTTGAGGTTTCCACACCTCACAGCCATCTCAAACCTACCTCCCGTTGCCATTTTCATATCTCAGCTGTGGAAGGCTTCACTGGCTGTAGTGAAGACTCTGATTCCAGCTTTTATTCCCCCAGAAGTAATCAACCATTACCTCCTTCTGCAGCTGCAGCTATGGAAACAGCATCAGCTTCATGCTGTCATTCCTGCTGTTGTCCAAAGGATTCTAACGAGGAGTTGCTGAAACTAACACAACACTTTAAGAGCTTACATCTTAGAAGAGTGCCTAACACATTACTCATACTGCTTCACCCCCTCAGATAGCATTAAAGAGAGTCCCAAGTGCAATGACACAAAGCAGAAAGCTTCTCAGGCAAAGAGATGAGAGTGAAAATAAAACCCCCACAGAATTCTTTTTGATTTAGTTTCATGCTTTTAAACCTTGACAAGCCTATAAAGCAGCTTTAAACACACTAAGAGAACCACAGTTAGCATTCAAAACCACATCAAGGACGCTCATTCTTCACGCAGCATCATGCTTTAGCAGGCTTCATACTGCCTGATGATGATCAGAGCACCTCCAGCCCAAGCCAGGCTGGGAGAAAAAGCAGGATTGAAAAGAAACTAGCAAAGAAGCCAACAGCACTTCTCTGACCACTGCAACATCATCTCTAAACTTAAGTCTATCTGAAATCCCTCTCTTAATTCATCATGTGACAGGTAGTCTAATCCTGTGTGGTTCATCCCTTAATGAACAGTGTTCTCCAGATTATTGCTCTGCTCTAAGATGAGCAACAGGTATTAATTACTTCAGTGCTGCCAGCACACTTTGTCACTGGAGCTCTGTGCATGTCAAGCTCAAACCCAAAGAAGTCAGAAGCAGAAACCCTTCAATCTCTGGTGACAGCACTTCCTTTCTTGACTGCAGTGTGGAAAGCTGCAGAGGGGCTCCAGAACTCTGTGTCTTTTCCCCCTCTTTGAAGCATGTTTTGCCGTGCTTAAAAATGCTACTTGCACAAAAGCTTTCTCTGCCTTAGCTGCCCACACACTGCTGTTTATCAGCAGGCAGGTTTGCTACTGTGTTCTTTATTGGAGGTGGGGAATGGCTGTCCCAGAACCCTTTCTGCTCCCATTCTCCTTGCTTCTCTACTCACAGCAACCATCAGCTTAGATGAGCATCTGCAGTAGATATAAAAGCTTTAGATCAGCCTTGATAAAACAGGTCAGAACACGAGAGTAATGACTTCACTAGCAGCAGATATAGGACATCTCAGGTCTGGCCATGGCTTCCAGAGCTTTGCAGCTCCAGGATACCTGCAAGATGTTGAGACCTGCCCTGGGAAGGTGATCTGAGTGTCACCCACTTGAACCCTTATGGGCAGCTTTCATAGAATCACAGAATGGCTTTGATTGGAAGAAACCTTTAAAATCATGGAGTCCAACCCTCAACCCAGCAGTGCCAGCACATCACCGAACCACACCCCTCAGCACCACATCCACACAGCTCTGCAACCCCTCCAGGGATGGAGACTCCACCACTGCCTTGGTCCACCTGGTCCTGGGCTTGTCAACCCTTTGAGGGAAGAAATATTGTCTTCTAAAAGCCAACTTAAACCTTCCCTGGTGCAACTTGAGGTCGTTTTCTCTTCATAGAATCATAGAATCATAGAATGGTTTAGGTTGGAAGGGACCTCAAGGATCATCCAGCTCCAACCCCCTGCCATAGGCAGGGACACCTCCCACTAGAGCAGGCTGCTCAAGGCCTCATCCAGCCTGGCCTTAAACGCCTCCAGGGAGGAAGCATCCACAACCTCCCTGGGCAACCTGTGCCAGTGTCTCACCACCCTCACTGTAAAGAACTTCCTCCTGACATCCAGTCTAAATCTCCCCTCTGCCAGCTTAAACCCATTCCCCCTCGTCCTAACATTACCAGACCGTGTGAATAGTCCCTCCCCAGCTTTCCTGTAGGCTCCCTTCAGATACTGGAAAGCCAGTCCTGTCTCTTGTCCTGTCTCTTGTTCCTTGGAAGAGACAACCCCGCACCCGGATCCAACCTCCTTGCAGGGAGTTGCAGAGAGCACCGAGATCTCCCCTGAGGGCTGCTCCTCACCAGCCCTGTTCTCCAGACCCTTCTCCAGCCTCCTTGCCCTCTCTGGCCAGGCTCCATCCTGGGTATCTCCATCTCCTAGGCCCGGCCACGCAAGCTTCTGCTCCACGTGAATCCCAGGAAGGGGAAGGGCGGAAGCTGGAGGGTCAGATCTGGGCTATCCATCCCTGCCCCCTGCCCGGCTCCCACGGCGCCGCTGGATCGCGGCCCGGCAAAATGGGAGAGGGACGCGGCGGAAGCTATTCCACCGGGAGAGAACGGAGCAACAGCCCTCCGCTTCAGCCGGTGAGCGGCGGCATGGGCCCCATTCTCGCCCCACCGACAACTCCATTACCCCGAGACACCCGCGCCCTTTTCCACCCGGCTGCGGCCCCGATCCCGCCGCCGCTGCTCACCTCTTTTGGAGCCGGGGCTGGGGCTGCTGCCGGTGCCTCGGGAGCTCTTGCGTGAGGCCATAGCACTCCTGTCAAGGCAAGGCGGAGGAGGACGAGGAGGAGGAGACGAAGGAGAGGGACAGCGGCGGCGCGCGCTCGGCGGCGAGGGGCGGAGCCGCGGCGAGCACGAGCCCGGGACCCGCCGCCTCCACCTGAGCCTCGCGCGCGCGGGCGCCCCGCGGCCACGGCAGCGCAAGCCCCCGCCCGCTGCCAGCCAATGGCGGAGCGCTGCGGGAAGGCGGTGGGGCGGATCTCGGCCCCGATTGGTGGGTGGCGCAGAGGCGGGCGGGGCCTTCCCGGTGCGCGCACCCGGCGCTTTCCCCGCCGCCGGCGCCTTTGAACGTGGCAGAGCGGGAGCGCGCCGAGGGCTCTCGCGAGGGTTCGGCCCGCGGGGTCGGCTCCCGGCGGTGGGTTTCGGTGCTTCGCCAACGGCAGCCGCTTGCCCCCCCACCTCTTCCCCTCTCCTGCTTCTCCACGGCCGCCCCGTGCCGTTCCCTGCTTGCTGGGGAAGGGGCTCAGGACCTAAGCAGCCCATTGAGGAACGGAGGCGAATGCGGTGTGGGGAAGGGGGCTGTAGCCGTCCCGAGGCCTTCGAGCTCGGAAAGGAGAACGGGAAGCGGGGAAGATGTCGGGGTATCCCTGCGTTGGCCCCGAGAGGTCGGCTGGCAGTCCGGTCGGAGCTGTGTGACCCGCAAGAAGCCAGCTGGTGGCCGAGGAGAAGCCGCCGATGGTGCGGGTGGACGAGGCCGGACCCTCGGGTGCGCTGTCGGTGAGGGGCCCCAACAAGCCGAGGAAAGAAAAGCAGGGAAAGTAAAGCTGGCCCAAGGGAGTTGGTTGTTTCAGCTGAAACTGCTGAAGTCATCCTGGCCAGCCTCTGCCGTGTGCCGGCGGCGGTGGTGCCAGAAGGCTGGGAAAGAGCTCCTCTGGCCACTCGGAAAGGCCCTCTCCAGCCGCCCTGGTGAAGGAGTTTGAAGTAGGTCACAGCAGCTCTCAAACAAGCTTTTTGAGGCTTTAAAAACGGTTGCCTGAGGCAAAACAAAGGTCTTCGTAGGGCTGCAGAATGCTTCTCGTTAATGATGAACCGAAGTGCTTAAACAGCAGGATGCCAGTGTGGGCAGCATGGTTAGTAGGAGCTGCCTCTGCCCGTGGTGGAACTAGATGAACTCTCAGGTTCCTTCCAGCTCAAACCGTTCTGTGACTGGGTAAACAGTGGTACACAGAAGGATATTGGTAATGATTTATTGTGAACGTTTCTGGCTGTAAATGGACTGTGAAATGCCTCCTGTCTTGCTTCCATTGGCGCAGAGCTGCCAGTGGTTTGTATTTGGTGCGTTCAGCATGTGGCTTGTAGGCTTCTCTGCCCAGGAAAGCTCTGCTGGATTAGAAAGACACACACAGGTGTAAAACACAGACCTGTGGGATGGTTTGGGCTGAAAGTGACCTCTGAGGTCATCTAGGGGGAGCACTGCGCAGCGGGGAGGGTCGGGGAGCTGCAGGAGGCTGCACCTTGCTCGGAGATCTGGGGCTGTTGGTCCCTACCTGCTGACCCCTGCTGCTGAGAGGATGGCAGATGTTGGGTTATGGTTGGACTTGATGGTCTTAAAGTCTTTGCCAGGTAGATGTCTCTATGGTTGTACTTGGAGGGACACTTTGGTACTGCAAAGCCTTAACCTTAACCACATCCAGTAGGTGACAAAGGGAGGAGCTGTGTGCCCTGATGCATTCAGGCTTTCTGGACCAGGGACCACTTTTCTGGACCCCAGTCAGTCCCTCAGGCTAAGCATAGGGGGTGGCCTCACAGGGGCTGGAAAGACATTCAAGCTGCTAAAGACAGACACTGAAACCTTTTAACATTCCCCACACTGTTGCCAGGAGGTGTGAGCAGGAGCAGGGGGCTGGAGGGTTTGAAACTGGAGCAGGGTAGCTTGAGGTTGGACATAAGGAGAAGGATCTGTACTATGAATGGTGAAATACTGCAACAGGCTGCCCAAGGTGGTGGAGGTCCTGTCCCTAGAGACACTCAAGGTCAGACTCAGTGTGGCTCTAAGCAACCTGATCTAGTTGGAGGTGTCCCTGCTGACTGTGGAGGGGTTGGACAAGGTGACCTTTGAGAGTCACTTCCAGCCTGAAGGGTTAGCAACTGAGGGAGCTGGGGCTGTTTGGTTTGAAAATGAGGAGGCTGAGGGCAGACCTCACTGCTGTCTACAACCACCTGAAGGAACTTGTGGAGAGGCTGCTGCTGGGCTGTTCTCACAGGGAATTGGAGACAGAAGAAGGGGGAATGGCCTCAAGCTGAGGCTGGGGAGGTTTAGGTTGGACATTAGGAAAAAGCTTTTCTTGGAGGGAGTGGTCAGGGACTGGAATGAGCTGCCCAGGGAGGTGGTGGAGTCACCCAGCTTGGATGTGTTTCAGGGTGCTTTGGTTGTGGTGCTTGGGGCTATGGTTTAAGGTGACTCTTGTAGAGTAGGGTTCTAGGTTGGACTTGGTGATGCTGAGAGGCTTTGCCAACCTGCATGGTGCTGTGGTTCTGTGATCCTGATGCTGTCTGAGACTCAGAATCTTGTGACTTGCTCTAGGGACAGTAATGCTTCATTTGGTTGAAATTTGCCAGGGTGACTGTTGCAGCAGATGCTTTGATGAGTCCTTCTGGTCTGAAATGTACTAAGCATTGCTGCAAGTGTATGAAATGTTTGGGGAAAGATGATGGAGAGGAAAGCAAACACCGTGGGTAGGTGGATGCACAGGGGAATGGCTGGTCAGTTTGTCATCTGCTCAGTTGGTTTAGAGCTCTGTGTTTGTTGTGTTGTAAGGGTACACAGTAATCCATGGGCAGAGAAATATATTTGGGTCTCCTTTTTGTAGGAGGCAAAGGAGGCAGTCGTGAGAAAGGAGCAAGTCTGTAAGGCAAAAAGACAAAGCCAGGAGGAGTAAATCATAGAATGGTTCAACCACTGCCCTGGGCAGCCTGCTCCAGAGCTTGGCAGCCCTTTTGGCAACAAAATTGTTCCTCGTGTCCAGCCTAAACCTCCTCTGGTGCGACTTGAGGTCTTTTTTTTCTAGTCCTGTTCCTTGGGGGAAGAGTCTAACCCCCACCTGTCACTGACCTCCTTTCAGGGAGTTGTAGAGAGCAGTGAGGTCTCCCCTCAGCCTCTTCTCCAGGCTGAACACCCCCAGTTCCTTCACCTCCTCCTCACCAGATATTCTCAAGACCTTTCACCAGCTTTGTTGCCCTTCTCTGGACCTGCTGCAGCACTTCAGTGTCCTTACAATAAGGTGACAAAACTCAAGTCAGTATTTGAGGTGTGGCCTCAGCAGTGCTGAGTTCAAAGGGATGATCCCTGCCCCACTGCTGGCCACACTGTTTTTAACAGGATCACAGGGTGTTAGGGGTTGGAAGGGACCTCCATAGATCAATTCCAAGCCTCAAGCCAGGATGCTGTTGTCCTTGGCCACCTGGGCACACTGCTATGGGTGTGTTACCCATAGTGTGTGTGTTGAGCAGTTGGGGCAGGAGCAAAGGCCACGAGCCATTCAAGGCAGGGAGGGGGAGGCAGAGGTGTTCATGTGAGTGCAGTGGGAGCTGCAATAGGTGTGTTTGCTCAGAGCCTGTTTGCAGAAGGCCTGTGTGGAGCCCTGAGTTGCCAGCTGTCAGTTCCATCTGGCAGGCGTGAGTGAGTGCCTGGCTCTGGGGAGCAGGCAGCGATAACTCACCTGCCTCTGGGTATCCTGTAGGTGTGGTGGTCAGGATGGTGCCTCCTGCCAGGCATGAGGAGAGACTTTGCAGCAGAAGTCTGCCACTGTGCTGCTGAAAAGTGTTGTGCTTTGTGGCTTTAGGAAATGAGCTGCACTGGAGGGTTGTCCTTCACTCAGTAATTCATACCACTGTCAACTTCAGCTCTGCTCCTTTTGCCATCTGGTTAGTCGAGCTGGTCAGGTTTAAGACTAAAGCTGGGAAGTCTGATGTCTAAAACAGTAAGTTCAGAGCCCCTGAAGTGAAAAAGGACTTCAAGATGAATCTCTCAACCTTACACCTGCAGAAGCTACTTCATTTTTGGGAGCTCTCAGCATCCCTTGGCTTGGCATGGCATGGAGGCAGGGTGCCAAGCCCTGTCTGTTGTGCAGTCAAGCACAGCAGACTGGCATTCAGCCTGTGAGTGGGGCCCAGCTCCACAAGCTGGCAGATGCCTGTCACTTATCTGACATCTGACTTTGCCTCTCAGGATCATTGTTTCTCATCAGTTCAGGAGATGACTTCATTTGCCCATATGTTCTGGTGTATAACACACACTGGCACTGGGCTGCTTTCCCATGTTCTCCTTGCTCCTTCACATCCTACTTCAAAACTCCTTGCCCACCAAAAATGGAATGAGCTGATGGTGAGGACTGGTGCACTGCTGCTGCTTCTTAGTACTCCTTGACCATCTGCATGTGCTCCTCTGTGCTTCCTTACAGTTCCTTTTGGATTGGAGCCCATCTTCTGTTGTGGTTGTGTAGCTCCTGTTGTTCTCAGCTGCTCCAGCAATATGGGTGAGAAATGACTGGATGGAGTACTGCCAGTGACAGAACTTGGCTGCTGGTGTTCCTTCTTTGTTTTCTACATGAAATTCCTGAACCCAGTTCCTGTAAGGGCTCCAAGATAGCATCAAGCAGCACATAGAGCTGGATCATACCAACTGTAACTGCTTACTTCCAGTAAAACCTCACTGGCTTACCTCTGCAAAGTCTCAGGCCCTAGGTTCACAGCCTTCTAATTCTGTTAGCTGCTTAGGCATGTGCTCTTCTGGGGAGTCTAAGAGAAAACTGCCTTTAGATCTTTCTTTGGGGTAAGAACTTTCAATTCTGCTGCTTTCCCCCTGAAGTTTTCACAGTGTGTTTGATTCATAGAGTCAGAGACTGGGTTGAGTTGGAAAAGACTTAAAGATCATCCAATTCCAATCTCAATGGACAGGAACACCTCTCACCAGCCCAGGTTGCTCAAGGCCTCATCCAACCTGATCTTGAACAGCTTCAGGGAGGGAGCATCCACAGCTTCCCTGGGCAACCTGTGCCAGTGTCTCCCCACCCTCACTGGCAAGAATTTCTTCCTAATCTGCAGTCCAAATCTTTCCTCCTCAACCTTCAGTTCGTTCCCTCTCATCATCCAAACTTGCACTCTTTTAAAAACATCAGTGGACAAAAATGTGCATTGACTTCCATTTGTAAAGTCATCACCCTGGGGGGGCTCCCAGGCTGTGTGGATGTGGTGCTGAGGGCTGTGGGTTAGAGGTGACCTGGCAGTGCTGCATTAAGGGTTGGACCTGATGATCTGAAAGGTCTTTTCCAACCAAAATGATTCTGTGATTTCACCAGGCCACTGCCTTCTTTGTAATAAACTGGGTTTAAAATTGTACCATTGCCTGCTGCCAAGAGGTGGAAGGTGGTGTTGGGAAGGTCCCAGCACTGGGAGACTGAAACACAGATGCAGAAGGAGATGATGATCTGAACCTACACCACCTATCACAACACATTAACTGAAGGGAAGGAGTGGTAAGCCTGTTGAGAAGAAGGTGTCCTACTTGAGGAACCTGTTTGCTTTACTCATGACTGGGCACTGAAATGGCATGGGTGGCCATGGAGAAACACAGCCTGGGAACCTGCTGCCTGTCTGTCCATCCTTCCTTCCTTCCTTTCTGTCCGTCCTTCCTTCCTTCTTTCTGTCCTTCCTTCCTTCCTTCCTTCCTTTCTGTCCGTCCTTCCTTCCTTCTTTCTGCCCTTCCTTCCTTCCTCCCGTCCTTCCTTCCTCCCGTCCTCCCTTCCTTCTGTCCTGTATGCTTCCTCCCTTCCGTCCTTCCTCCCTTCCTTCTGTCCTGTGTCCTTCCTCCCTTCCATCCTTCCTCCCTTCCTTCTGTCCTGTGTCCTTCCTCCCTTCCTTCTGTCCTCTTCCTTTTTGCCTTTTGCCTTTTCCCTTTTCTCTCCTTCCCAGATCTGTAAAGTATCTGAGCATCCTGGAGAGGTCACAGAGCTGCTCCTTCTGCTCACCCCCATGACTGCTGAGTAGTTGGGTTTTGTAGGGGGTGCTGCCAAAGGCAGTGTGGTGTCTGCAGGGAGTAGGAGGGGTTGTTTACTTAGTTACTGAGTGCTCTGGGTTGGTCTGGGGAGGATTTGTTATCTTATGTTTTATGGACAGCTTGGAGAAGATTACCAGTGGTGCCTCCAGTGTGGAAGGGTGGCTCTGGACTCAGGTTCTCTAGTAAGTGAAAGCCAATGAAATGATACAAGGAACTCAACTGGTAATCAAGAAAATGTTTCCTATTTTTTAGTACATTCTAATAACTTTATGCTGCTGAGCTTAGCTGTAAGCTGTGCATTTTGATTGGTATGATCTGCATTTTGACTTTCTGTAATGTGCTCCTGTACAGTGTCTAATGGACAATGAGGATATGTAAATGAAGTGACCTTGGAAGACACCTGCATATTAAAGTCTGTAGCAGGACTGGTTTTTGTCTCACCAAGGAAGAATATCATAGTGGGAGAGAGAGGAGAACAGGATTTGGTATAGAGAGGCAGTGCTGTTGTGTCCCTAATCTAGAGATCATAGAATCAGTCAGGGTTGGAAGGCACCTCAAGGATCAGCCAGTCCCAACCCCCCTGCCATGGGACAGGGACACCTCACACTAGATCAGGCTGGTCACAGCCTCATCCAGCCTGGCCTTAAACACCTCCGGGGATGCCATTGGAATGGGCTGCCCAGGGAGGTGGTGGAGTCACCGTCCCTGGAGGTGTTCAGGAAAAGACTGAATGAGGCACTTAGTGCCATGGTCTGCTTGACTGGATAGGGCTGGGTGCTAGGTTGGACTGGATGAGCTTGGAGGTCTCTTCCAACCTGGTTAATTCTATTCTATTCTATGTGGCTCCCACCACCTCCCTGGGTAACCCCTTCCAGGCTCTCACCACCCTCATGCTAAACAACTTCTTCCTAACATCCAGTCTGAATCTCCCCATTTCCAACTTTGTTCCATTCCCCCCAGTCCTATCACTCCCTGACAGCCTCAAAAGTCCCTCCCCAGCTTTCTTGTAGCTCCCTTAATGTACTGAAAGGCCACAATAAGGTCACCTGGGAGCCTTCTCCTCTCCAAACTGAACAGCCCCAACTGCTGATCAAACATCTGCTCAAGGAGAAGGTTAAACCCCAGTGCTCAGGATCTGTGATGCACAGAGCCAGCTGCTCAGCAGTACACATGTGAGGAACATTCCTTTCTGATCTTTGTAGGTGATCAGGTTATGCCCTGACATGGGACCCTGGAGTGCTCATATTACCTTAAGCTGGCTCAGCAAGTGACTCTTCTTGAGCTGCCACCTGATCATTCAGCCCTTTAAAGAAAACCTTCTGCTCTGCTCATGGTCTAGGGAATATGTTACTAATCCATACCCCCATTGCATTAAATTGGATCTCTTTAGTTTGAAAGGTGATTCATTACTCCTAGTCCTACAAAGCAGAAGTCTGTTTGCATTGGCAGCTTCATCATTTTCTGGCAATGTGACTTTCTTTTTTCCTCAGGCAGATTCTGCTGTTCATTTTTGGTTTTTTACTGTAGGAAAATCTTCCCATTCATTCCCCTGCCTTTATTTTTTGTCTTTGCTCCTGTAGAGCACTTACTTTAAAGTGAAAGGACCAGAATGACCCTGTAGAGGGCTTTTATGCTAATCATAGAGTGCCTTAAGTTGGAAGGGACTTCAGAGATCATCTATTCCAGTTCCCCTAGAGCAGTGTAGATTTAGGCTGGATGTCAGGAGGAAGTTCTCTACAATAGGAGTGGGGAAATACCAGAACAGGTTGCCCAAAGATGTGGTTGAGGTCCCATCCCTGAAGACATTCAAGATCAGCCTTGATGTGACCCTGGGCAGCCTGCTCTGGTTGGAGGTGTCCCTGCTGCCTGCAGAGAGGTTGGACAAGATGACCTTTGATGTGCCTTCCAGTCCAGTGCAGTCTGTGAAGCTGAGTTTCCTTCCCATGAAGGTACAGAGTGTTGTGTAAGATGTGACACAGTAGTGTTCTGGAGAAGATGCAGCTATGGGTTGTAAGGGACATGTCAAGGCCATATGGTCCAAACCCCCCTGCGGTCAGCAGGGACATCTGCAACTAGAGCAGGCTGCTCAGAGCCCCAAACAACCTGACCTGGAGAGGCTCCAGGGCTGAGGCATCTTAACACCTCTCTGGGCAACCTGTGTTTCACCACCCAGTACAAATGCCAGTAGGGCTGGGGTAGGACAGGCTTTCTGAAGCACGAAGAACAGCTCTGGGAGGACATTTCCTGCAGCCACGCAGAGACTTGGGGCTGCTGAGATGTGTAAAGGCAGCCTGGGGGCAGTGCTTGGAAGCTGTTGTAGGTGAGAGCAGTCCTTAGCTGTCAGTGTAAGCAAGCACTGGAGACCTCTGGTTCTGTGCCAAGACAGGGCAGATCCAGAGGCAGGTCATAAGGGAATGTGCAACATCTGCAAGAGGCAGACAGCAGAGATCTGTGCAGTAAGACCTGCACATCTCCCTGCACACTCAGCCACTCTGTTGTAAACATCTCTTCTGGTTTTGAGAGGCTTTACCTGACTGTCACAGAATGACAGAATTAACCAGGTTGGAAAAGACCTCTAGGATCACTGAGTCCAACCTATCACCTTACCCTTCTAACTCACTAACCCATGGCACTAAGTGCCTCATGCAGCCTCCTCTTAAACACCTCCAAGGATGGGGTCTCCACCACCTTCCTGGGCAGCCCATTCCAATGCCAATCACTCTCTCTGCCAACAGCTTCCTCCTAACGTCCAGCCTAGACCTGCCCTGGCACAGCTTGAGGCTGTGTCCTCTTGTTCTGTCCCTGCTTGCCTGGGAGAAGAGACCAACCCCACCTGGCTACAGCCTCCTTTTAGGTAGCTGCAGACAGCAATGAGCTCTGCCCTGAGCCTCCTCCAGGCTGCATACCCCCAGCTCCCTCAGCCTCTCCTCACAGGGCTGTGCTCCAGCCCCCTCAGTCTGTTCTGAGAGACTCTTCCAAGTAGCTCTGCTGTCCAAAACTCCCACCAAAAGCAGAGGACTGCTTCAGCCAGAAGGTTTGTATTGACAGGAGGAGTTTAGCTGGAGCTGAAAGCTCAGGTGTTGTTCACCCATGGGGTGCTTGGGCATTGGAGGCTCACTCTGCACTTCTCAGAGCTTGGCTGAGATCAGAGGGGACATCTGCTTATTGAGAAGGGGCACAAAGTGCAGAGATGTAGGTGACCTGCTAGCTTCCCAGTTCAGCATTTCACAGACTTAGCAGCTCAGCTTTGAAGGCAGCCTGTGGAGCAATGAGCTTAGCACAGTTCCTGAGCTAATGAGCTCTAACTCTTGCTGCTGCACAGTAACTGGGGCACAGAGCTGCACTAATGCAGCTTTGTTGCTCTGTGGCTTGGCCTTCTTTTAGTTTTGTGTGCAATGTTCTGGTCTGTCACCATGTTCAGAACCCATCCAGCTCTGTCTGCACTCAGTGATTCAAAAGGCTGTTTTCAGTGTCCTTTGGGTGAGTCCCACATCAGTCTGGTTGCTCTGCTCTACAGAGATGCTCTTGGTAACTTTTTGGCCAGTAAGTGAAGTGTTCTTCAGCTTTTGGTAAAGGATAAAATTACTCTGTTCTAGGGAAAGTTGAATTGAAGACTGCTTGAGAGAGGCCAGCACAGAGCCACAAAGATGCTGAAGGGAATGGAACAGCTCTGTTAGGAGGAGAGCCTGAAGGAGCTGGGGCTGTGCTGCTGGGAGGAGACTGAGAGGTGACCTCAGCAGTGGTTATCAATATGTGCAGGTGAGTGCCAGGAGGCTGGAGCCAGGCTCTGCTGGGTGATGCCCAGAGACAGCACAAGGGGCACTGGGTGGAAGCTGAGGCAGAGGAAGTTTCACTTAAACATGAGGAGGAATTTTGTCCCTGTGAGGGTGACAGAGCTCTGGAACAGGCTGCCCAGGGGGGTTGTGGAGTGTCCCTCTCGAGATATTCCAAATCCACCTGGATGTGTTCCTGTGGGATCTGCTCTAGGAGATCCTGCTCTGGCAGAGAAGTTGGACTGGCTGAGCTTTGGAGGTCCCTTCCAGCCTTTGACACTCTGTGGTTGTATGATTTACTGTAGGCCTGCAGGGACAGGACATGGGGCAGTGGTTTGAAATGAGAGCTGAGCAGATTGAGATTGGATGTGAGGAACAAGTTCTGCAGAATGAGGGTGCTGGAACACTGCACCAGGTTGCCCTGGGAAGTAGCTGAGGTCCCATCCCTGGAAATATTAGAGATGAAGCTGAAGAAGGCTCTGGGCAACCTACTCCCTGCTGAGTGCAGTGGGGGTTGGCCTGGATGCTCTTTGGAGGTCCCTTCCAAGCCAACCCATTCTGTGATGCTGAAAGCTGGTTTTAAACTCGGGAGTTGGTTTGGGGGTGTTGTTTCTGGGCAGGTTTTGGGTTGGGTGTTTTTGTGTGGTTCAGCTCTCAGGTGTGAGTTTGCCATTTTGGCAAGGTGTGACATTTTCCAGTTCATTGCCTTGGAATGCCACATTGAGAAATGTGCACTCAGACTGCAAACAGCTTTCCCTGGGTAATTGGATAAGTGCAATTTAATGAGAGGAATGAAACGTTTGAAATCAACGTGGCTGTAATTAATCAGTCAAGAAATTACCCTCGTGCTGTTGAGCACAACTGCTGTACAGAGAGAAATGCTTTGCCACCCTGCCAAAAGTAGGTGGTTCTTTCTGGGTGTAAATGCCCCCCCAGAGTTTCTAGCCAGCTGTTAGGTGTTGTGCTCTCAAACAGCTCCTTGGGTGTTCTTGCTCCTTATGCAGCAGCAGGGAGGGAGTCATTTAACAAGGCCAAGTGCAGGGTTCTGCACTTTGGCCACAACGACCCTAAGCAACGCTACAGGCTGGGGACAGAGTGGCTGAGAGCAGCGAGGAGGAAAGGGACCTGGGGGTCCTGGTGGATAGTAGGCTGAAGATGAGGCAGCAGTGAGCCCAGGTGGCCAAGAAAGCCAATGGCATCCTGGCCTGGATCAGGAGCAGTGTGGCCAGTAGGAGGAGGGAGGTTGTTCTGCCCCTGTACTCAGCACTGCTCAGGACACCCCTTGAGTGCTGTGTCCAGTTCTGGGCTCCTCAATTCAAGAGAGATGTTGAGGTGCTGGAAGGTGTCCAGAGAAGGACAACAAAGTTGATGAGAGGCCTGGAACACAAACCTTATAAGGAGAGGCTGAGGGAGCTGGGGTTGTTTAGCCTGGAGAAGAGGAGGCTCAGGGCAGAGCTCATTGCTGTCTCCAACTACCTGAAGGG
>WAAF01021069.1:45206-66103 GCA_013400475.1 Tricholaema leucomelas
TAGGTTGGACTGGATGAGCTTGGAGGTCTTTTCCAACCTGCTGGATTCTATTCTATTCAAAATAAATGTTTTTTTTTCTTACAAAAAGAAGAAAATGCAATATTTTCACTAATGCTTTGAATGGATGTGAGCAAGTTGGGTGCCCACTGTGGTGTTCTGGAAGGTCCTGAGGAAGGTGGTGCCAGGTCACTGCAGTGCTGACTTACAGAAGGAGCCTCTTGTAAACCCTTCCTGTTCAGTAGAAGAGCTCTGACCTTTGGTGGCTGAGAGGGACAAACAGTCATAGAAGCATAGAATGTGATGGGCTGGAAGGGACCTGGAAAGCTCATCTGGTCCAGCCCTCCTGCCAGAGCAGGATCACCTAGAGCAGATCTCCCTGGAACACATCCAGGTGGTCCTTGAATATCTCCAGGCGTGTTTAATAGTTGGCTTGGTAGAATATTTCCCTTAAGAAATCCTATCTGTAATATAAACATATATATACACACATCAAATAGTTACATGTAACAATTCGACCAGGGGGCTGCCTGCATCTGGACAGATCTGGGTTTGCTTTGCTTTGGGTTTGGTTTCTTTGGAGTCTTAAGCTGCACTTTGCCTTCCTCACCTTGCTTTGGGAGCTGCTTAAGCGGTGCTTAACAGCATTAAGGGAGGCGAAATGGAAGGAGGAGATGAATAAATTGTCACATGCGGGACGCTTGCGTTAGGGATGCTCTTGCTCTGCTAACCCACAGCTCTGGCAAGCATCCCTGCTGGCTCTGGCAGGGGGAAACTGTGAGGAAGCGCTTCGGTGGCTGCGTTTCTGCTCCGCGAAGGAGGAGTTGAGGCAATATGCTCGGTGCTCATTAGAGGTCAGCAGTGAAGCGCCATGCAAAGCGAAGAGTGGAAAAGCCACTGCGAGAACTCAGCTCTCTTCTCCTCCAAAGTTCTTTTGATGCATTTGAGACAGGAGAGGGGAAATCGCATTTCCTCCTGCGGAATTTCAACTTCCCAGGTGCAGAATTTCAGTTTCCAAAGTGCTGAATTTCCGATTCCCAGGTGCAGCATTTCCATTTTTCCAGGTGCAAAACTTCAGGTTTTGAGAGACAGAATTTCAGTTTCTCAGGGGTAGAATTTCAGTTTCCCAGATGCAGAATTTCAGTTTCCCAGATGCAGAATTTCAGTTTCCCAGATGCAGAATTTCAGTTTCCCAGGTGCAGCATTTCCATTTTTCCAGGTGCAAAACTTCAGGTTTTGAGATACAGAATTTCAGTTTCTCAGGGGTAGAATTTCAGTTTCCCAGGGGCAGAATTTCGGTTTCCCAGGGGCAACATTTCAGGTTTTGAGATCCAGAATGTAGATTTTCCAGGTGCAGAAGTTCAATTTTCCAGGTGCAGAATTTCAGTCTGCCAGGTGCAGAATTTCAGGTTTTGAGAACAGAATTTCAGTTTCCCAGGTGCAGAATTTCAGTTTCCCAAGTGCAGGATTTCAGTTTCCCAGGTGCAGCATTTCCATTTTTCCAGGTGAAAAATTTCAGTTTCCCAAGTGCAGGATTTCAGTTTCCCAAGGGCTGAAATTCAGTTTCCCAGGTGCAGAGTTTCCATTTTTCCAGGTGCAAAATTTCAGGTTTTGAGATACAGAATGTAGGTTTCCCAGGGGCAGAATTTCTGTTTCCAAAGTGCCACATTTCAGTTTCCAAGGTGCAACATTTCAGTTTCCCAGGTGCAACATTTCAGGTTTTGAGATCCAGAATGTAGATTTCCCAGGTGCAGAACTTCCTTTTCCCAGGTGCAGAATTTCCATGTTTCCCAGGTGCAGAATTTCAGTTTCCCAGGTGCAGAATTTCCATTTTTCCAGGTGCAAAATTCCCATTTTGCAGGTGCAGAATTTCAGTTTTCTAGGTGCAGGATATCCATTTTCCAGGTGCTGAATTTCAGTTTTCCAAATGCAGAGTTTCCATTTTTCCAGGTGCAAAACTTCAGGTTTTGAGATGCAGAATGTAGGTTTCACAGGTGCAGAAGTTCAGTTTTCCAGGGGCAAAATTTCAGTTTCCCAGGTGCTGAATTTCAGGTTTTGAGAACAGAATTTCAGTTTCCCAGGTGCAGAATTTCAGTTTTCCAAGTGCAGAATTTCCATTTTCCAGGTGCAGATTTTCCATTTTCCCAGGTGCAGAATTTCAGTTTCCCAAGTGCTGAATTTCAGTTTTCCAGCTGCAGAATTTCAGTTTCCCAAGTGCTGAATTTCAGTTTCTGAGGTGCAGAATTTCCATTTTTCCAGGTGCAAAATTCCCATTTCCCAGGTGCTGAATTTCAGTTTTCCAGGTGCAAAACTTCAGGTTTTGAGATACAGAATGCAGGTTTTCCAGGTGCAGAAGTTCAGTTTTCCAAGTGCAGAATTTCCATTTTTCCCAGGTGCAAAATTCCCATTTTACAGGTGCAGAATTTCCACTTCCCAGGTGCAGAATTTCAGCTTCCCAGACGTAGAATTTGAATTGATTCTCTTAAGAGATTTCAGGTTCAAGCACATGAGGAGACAGCTTCCAAACATTGAATTCAAGACAGAAGCCATCAATCCCTTGGCAATATTTATTGAATGAGATGATTTTACAGGCAGAATTGAGCAGACTGCAATTGCAAACTGAAAGGGTAATGACTCCCTCTGTGCCTCCACACAGGGATGCACCACGGGGGAGAAGGTCATGATGCTGCCTTAGGGACAGGAGGTGTGATTGGTGCCTGCAGCTCTGACAGATCAGTGCTCCAGTGGCCTGGTGAGTAGAGTCTTGGAAGTTTGGGGTTTGGTAACCTTCAGTTGTGTTTTAATGTGGCTGCCAATGCACTGCAACACTCCCATGGTCATCAGTGACTCTGATCTTGGAATCATAGAATCAGTCAGGGCTGGAAGGGACCACAAGGATCAGCCAATTCCAACCCCCCTGCCATGCCCAGGGACACCTCACATTAGATCAGGCTGTCCAGAGCCTCATCCAGCCTGGCCTTAAACACCTCCAGGGATGAGGCTTCCACCACCTCCCTGGGAAACCCCCTCCAGGCTCTCACCACCCTCATGCTGAACAACTTCCTAACATCCAGTCTGAATCTCCCCATTTCCAGCTTTGTTCCATGCCCCACCCTGCTCCTATCACTACCTGACAGCCTCAGAAGTCCTTCCCCAGCTTTCTTGTAGTCCCCTTCAGATACTGGAAGGCCACAATAAGGTTACCTGGGAGCCTTCTCCTCTCCATACTGAACAGCCCCAACTCCCTCAAGTCTCTCCTCACATCAGAGCACCTCCAGCCCTCTGCTCATCCTCCTGGCCCATCTCCTATCACTACCTGACATCCTAAAATCTTCCATCATTAAGATCTGTCTCCTCTAAGGCTCACTGTGGCCTCAGCCCAAACCTCACCATCTTAAAGCTCCACTGCCTCCTACCGACCCTAAAGCAGTAGTCCCCAAGAGAGCAGCAGTGGAAATAGTGAAGCAGTTGAACAGTTTCAAACCAGTGCTTTTTAGCATTCTTGAATAATTAACATCACCTAACCCCTCCCTGTAAATTCCTCTGCAGACATCTCATTCCAGAGTGAAGGATGGCTGTGGTTTTCCCTTTGGTCCTAGGGATGGAATTACCAATGCACTACATCAAGTAAATGAGCTCTCATGCAAAGCTGTGGTGATTTGTCAGGCCTTAATAATGCCAAATCGATAGAAGCAGTCACTTTCTGCTGCTTTCTGAACAGGCCTCCCACATCAGCACCTGATTTGGTGTTCCAAAGAAGATTGAGGTCCTGTTTGAATCTGGTTAAGAGTTGCCTTTAAACAAAATGCACTGCTCCTGGTGGAAGAGGAGGAGGTTGAAGTCCACTAAAATGAGGCTTGGCTCAAAAGCCTGGGTGCAGTACTTTGCTTAGTGGAGCTGCTTGCCCTGCAACTTCATGACAGGTGTCTGGAATGCAAATGAATTAACTGGAGTACTTGGACATGGAGAGAAGACTTCAGGGGGATCTCAGAGCTGCTTTCTAATACCTGAAGGGATGCTACAGGGAGGCTGCAGAGGAACTTTTCATGAGGGTCTGTCTGGAGACAGGCCGAGGGCTAATGGTTTGAGGCTGAGAGAGAGCAGGGTTAGACTGGAGCTGAGGAAGAAGTTCTTCAGTAGGAGGATGGTGAGACTCTGAAACAGGTTGCCCAGGGAGGTTGTGGATGCCTCCTGCCTGGGGATGTTCAAGGTCAGGTTGAATGAGACCTTGAGCAGCTAAGTCTTGTTGAGAGGTGTCCCTGCCTGTGGCAGGGGGGTTGGAAAGATGATATAGAGCAAAGCTGGAGGTGGGTAGATTCAGACTGGACATGAGAAGAAAGTTCTTCACCATGGGGGTGGTGAGAGCCTGGAAGGGGTTTCCCAGGGAGGTGGTGGAAGCCTCATCCCTGGAGGTGTTTCAGGCCAGGCTGGCTGAGGCTGTGGGCAGCCTGCTCTAGGGTAGGGTGTCCCTGGGCATGGCAGGGGGGTTGGGACTGGCTGATCCTTGTGTTGCCTTCCAGCCCCGACTGATTCTATGATTCTGTGATCTCTGAGGTCCCTTCCAGCCTGAGCCATTGTAGGATTCTGTGTGTTTCAGATGGTAGTTCCCACTGGAACTGTTGTTGTGCTGCTCTGTCTGTTGCTGACACCAGGTGTCACACTAAGAGTGTTTCTGTGGAGAGCAAACCTCTTAGCCAGGGAAGGAGGAACTCTTCCAGCACCTCCTTCTCAACCCCTAAGAGTTTTTGCATTCACAGAAACATGCAGGTTGGCAAAGCCCTTCAGGATCACCAAGTCCAACCTCTAACCCTCCTCTGCCAGATTCACCTCAAACCACAGCCCTAAGCACCACATCCAAACCACCCTGGAAGAAAAACGTTTTTATTCTGCTGCCAGAGTGAGAGAATGATTCACAATGAATCATTTCTTATGATTGCTGGGCACCACTGACACGAGTCTGAGCCCATCCTCTTGCCCTCTGCCCTTTAGCTGTTGATCTGCATTGATCAGATCCCCTCTCAGGCTGCTCTTCTCCAGGCTCAACAGCTCCAGGGCTCTCAGCCTTTCCTTCTCACAGAGCTGCTCCAGGCCCCTCAGCATCTTTGGAGCCTCCACTGGAGTCTCTGCAGCAATTGCCTGTCACTCTTGAGCTGGGGAACACACATCTGGACACAAAGTCAGATGTGTCCTGAGTAGGGCAGGGCAGAGGTAAAGGGGAATGGTCCTTGACCTGTTGGCCACACTTTTCTTAATGCCCCCCAGCACACCATTGGCCTTCTGGGCCAACCAGACCATGGCACTAAGTGCCCCAGCCAGGCTTGGCTTCAACACCTCCAGGCACAGCCACTCCACCACCTCCCTGGGCAGCCCATTCCAATGCCAATCACTCTCTCTGCCAACAACTTCCTCCTAACATCCAGCCTAGACCTGCCCTGGCACAGCTTGAGGCNATTGGCTCTGCTGCCCACCTGGGCACTGCTGCCTCCTCTTCAGCTCCTCTTTCCCAGCACCCCCAGCTCCCTCCCTGCCTGGCTACTCTCAGCCACTCTGTCCCCAGACTCTAGTGCTGAGCCCTCATCTCCCTTCTGAACCCCTCCTGTGCTGTGAGTTTGATGGGACACTCCTGTGGCACACAGGGGAGAGAGGTGGAAGAAGGGCAACAGTGGGAGCAGACCCTGCAGTAACTGCTGAGTGATTAGACCCTTTGTGTGGGCATGAAAAGCTAAGTCTGTGCCTGAAGTGGTTGCAGCTGGGAGCAGAGGATGTAGATGGAAGGAGGGAATGCAGCAGAGGACTTCAAAAGTTGGTGTTTATTTTTCACTTGAGCATTTCTCATCGGAGTGAGCAATTTGTTCACCAGCTGTCTCATGCCAGCTCTCACTGATAAATGCAAGAAGTTTGCTTTGGAAGGCTCTGAAAGCTTTTAGAGATAAAGCCTTTCATTCATTCTTCCAGGCTGATGTTCTGAGAGGAGGGTTTAAATCCTCAGCTCCTGCAGTCCTCCAGCAGCATGCCACAGAGTCGAGTTGAAGGCACTATAAAACTTGTTTACAAGGACTCAGACAGTGAGAAATGGTTTCATTTTAAAATGCTGCAGAGGAAGTAGGATCTGACAGCTCCAGAGCCTGATTTTTTTTCCCCCTGTCTCATAGCAGGGATAATTCCCCAGCATGGACATTCCTGTCACCTCAGAAAGCCTTTACACCTGCTGAGCACGTGTGGGCCAGACAGCACAAGACAGATCCAAGCAGTGCATCAATCTGTCAATACTATTTCCACCCCATCCACCTGCTGCGTCCTGGGGTGTGTGGGGTTTGGGCTGCTCATTTTTCATAGAGTCATAGAACCAACCAGGTTGGAAGAGAGCTCCAAGATCAGCCAGCCCAACCTAGCACCCAGCCCTGGCCAAGCAACCAGACCATGGCACTAAGTGCCCCAGCCAGGCTTGGCTTCAACACCTCCAGGCACAGCCACTCCACCACCTCCCTGGGCAGCCCATTCCAATGCCAATCACTCTCTCTGCCAACAACTTCCTCCTCACATCCAGCCTAGACCTGCCCTGGCACANAAGAACCTCCCTTGTCCTGCTGCCCACACTGCTCCTGAGCCAGCCCAGGATGCCATTGGCTCTGCTGCCCACCTGGGCACTGCTGCCTCATCTTCAGCTCCTCTGCCAGCACCCCCAGCTCCCTCTCTGCCTGGCTGCTCTCAGCCACTCTGTCCCCAGCCTGTAGTGCTGCTTGGGGTTGTTGTGGCCAAAGTGCAGAACCCTGCACTTGGCCTTGTTCAGTCTTATCCGCTTGGTCTCTGCCCACCCATCCAGCTTGGCCAGGTCCCTCTGCAGGGCTCTCCTACCCTCCAACAGCTCCACAGCTGCTCCTAGCTTGGTGTCATCTGCAAACTCACTGATGCTGGAGTCAATCCCCTGGGCCAGATCATCAATAGAGATATTGAACAAAGTCAGGCCCAGCAGTGATCCCTGGGGCACACTACCAGTGCAAGCTCTCAGCTGGATGTGGCACCATTCACCATCACTCTCTGGGCCCTGCCATCCAGCCGGTTCTTGACCCATACCAGGGTGTTCCATCACTATCTAGCCACTGATGGGAACAATGGTGGGACAGGCAGAGCTGTGTCCTGTGTTCCTCCTCCCTTGGATGTGGTTCTTAGGGCTCTGGGTTAAGGTGAATGTTGTTGAGTAGGGCTATAGGTTGGACTTGGTGGCCCTCAGGGGCATTGCCAACCTGCATGTTGGTGTGATTTAGTCTGGTTCTAATGTAAGAGAGCAGTGGTAGGATTGCCCCCACCCTGTCCTGGGCACTGGTGGAGCCACACAGGGTATGTTTGGTTTGGGTTTGAGTTCCTCATTCCAGGAAGGACATTTGAAGAACTGGAGTGGGTCCAGAGAAGGGCAGCAAAGATGGTGAAGGGTCTAGGGAACAAGTGAGAAGCATCTGAGGGAACTGGGGGTCTTTAACCCAGAGAAAAGGAGGCAGAGGGGAGCCCTTTTGCTCTTTACAGCTCCCTGAAAGGAGGTTGGAGCTAGGTGGAGACTGATCTCTTCTGCCACAGTGGGGCACTGAAGATGGAGCTACTCTGACTCAGACCCCATGCTGGAGTGGCAGTGGCTACCTGGGAGCTGCTCCTTCCCTTTATGAACTAGAATTGTTCTATTTTCTCCTGCCATTACTTCACATTTGTCTTTATTGAACTTCATTTGCTGTTTTACTGCTCAGGACTGTGAAGCCCTTCTGCAGCTCCTCTTAGCCTTCATTTTCACTCCTGTGAAAGATTTCAGCTTTGTCACTTTGATATTCATGGTCATTTGTGAATGTGCCCAATCACATAAGCTTGAGCATGAGTCTCCTATGGAGACTCCATTAGTGAGTCCTCTCTGTTGTGAAAAGAAACCATTTGCTGCTCCCTTCAGTCAGCTACAAGAAGACGTTTCCTCCTAGGCAGCTTTTCTTTCTCTAGGAGCTTTTCAAATGGGGTCTTTCCAAATGTCCCCTGGAGATCTAAGTAGTTACAGCCACAAGATTAATGGTTGCACTTGAACTTAAAGGTCTTTTCCAACCAAAATGATCCTGAGATTCATAGACCCCTCCCTGAGGCCCCTTCACAGAACAGGCAGAGCTGAAACATCACTTCCTTCATATTATCAGTCAGGGTAGGAAGGGAAGACACGCATCAGGCAGTTCCAACTCCCCTGCCATGCCCAGGGACACCTCACACTAGATCAGGCTGTCCAGAGCCTCATCCAGCCTGGCCTTAAACACCTCCAGGGATGAGGCTTCCACCATCTCCCTGGGAAACCCCTTCCAGGCTCTCCACCCTCATGCTGAGTAACTTCTTCCTCACATCCAGTCTGAATCTCCTCTTTTCCAGCTTTGTTCCATTCCCCCCCAGTCCTATCACTCCCTGACAGCCTCAAAAGTCCCTCCTCAGCTTTCTTGTAGCCCCCTTCAGATACTGAAAGGCCACAAGAAGGTCAGCTGGGAGCCTTCTCTTCAGACTGAACAGCCCCAACTGCCTCAGGCTCTCCTCACAGCAGAGCAGCTCCAGTCCTCTGCTCATCCTCACAGCCCTTCTCTGGACCCCTTCCAGCACCTCCATAGCCCTCTTGTCCCAGGGGCTCCAGCACTGGATGCAGTTCTCCAGGTGGGGTCTCAGCAGTGCAGAGCAGAGGGCAGGATCTCTTCCCTCACCTTGCTGCCCACACTGCTCTTGCTGCAGCCCAGGCTCTGGTTGCTCTCTGTGCTGCCAGTGCACACTGACAGCTCAGATTGAGCTTCTTTTTCCACCAGCACCCCCAAGTCCCTCTCCTCAGGGCTGCTCTCCAGCCAGACACTGCCCAGCCTGGATTGGTGCTTGGCATTGCCTCGACCCAGCTGCAGGACCTTGCCCTTGGTCTTGTTGAACTTCATGAGGTTGGCTTGTGCCCACCTCTGCAGCCTGTCCAGGTCCCTCTGGATGGATCCCTGCCCTCCAGCCTGGCTGCTGCACCACACAGCTTGCTGAGGGTGCACTCAGTGCCACTGTCCATGGCACCCACAAAGATGTTAAACAAGACTGGTCCCAGGACTGATCCCTGAGGGATCATGAAGTATCATCTCCTTCCCTTATCAGCTCTTCTCAGATAGGAAGATATGCAACTGGTGCAGGACACCCACCCATGTGCAGTGAGCCAGCTCCTGAGTCCCAAAGCCCTCCAAGCCAATGTGCTGAAAATCAAGCAGCTATGATAATAGCCTGGTGCTGCATAAAGGATGGCCTGCTTGAAACCTTGCCAGAAGGGAAGGAGCTGTAATATGAATGTTTTAACATGTTTTAAAACTTTGAAGAAGCCCTAACCTGTGGTGACTGCTAAATATTGCTCAGGAAGCAGAGGTGAGCTGCAAAGAAATGAGGCTGGCACCTCTAGAGGCAGGCATCTTGCTAGGAGGCAGGGCCAGAGGAAGGCTGCACTGGGACACCTCCTCACCTCTGCAAGACTGCTTTAATGCAAATAAAGGAGTTTAATCCTACCTCTCCTTCCTGCAGTTCTGCTTAGAGATCAGGAGGGGAGGAAGGAAGCTTTTAGAATCATAGAATCACAGAATGGGCTGGGTTGGAAAGGACCTCCAAAGCTCATCCAGTCCAGCCCCCTGTGCAGTCAGCAGAGGTATCCTCAACTAGTTCAGGTTGCCCAGAGCCCTGTCAAGCCTTACTTTGTCTGTCTCCAGGGATGGGGCCACAACCACCTCCCCAGGCAACCTGTTGCAGTAGAGAGTCATAAGCCTGAAGTGTGAGTGCAGCCCAGACAGCAGCTGGGCTGCAGCAAGAGCAGTGTGGGCAGCAGGGCAAGGGAGGGGATTCTGCCCCTTGGCTCTGCTCTCCTCAGACCCCACCTGCAGTCCTGGGTGCAGTTCTACAGCCCCCAGCACAAGCAGGACATGGAAGTGTTGGAGCCAGTGCAGAGGAGGCCACCAAGATGCTGAGAGGGCTGCAGCAGCTCTGCTCTGAGCACAGGCTGAGAGAGTTGGGGCTGTGCAGGCTGGAGAAGAGAAGGCTTGGAGGAGACCTTGGAGTGGCATTCCAGGATCTGAAGGGGGCTCCAGGAGGGCTGTGGAGGGATTATTGAGAAGGTCTGGGAATGGCAGGAGGAGGAGGAATGGGTTTGAAGTGGCAGAGGGCAGAGTGAAAGTGGCTGTTAGGAAAGGGTTCTTTGGAGTGAGGGTGGTGAGACACTGGCACAGGTTGCCCAGGGAGGTTGTGGAGCACAGAATCACAGTGTGATCAAAGGTCACAAAGGGGAGTTGGACTAGAGGCCCTTTGGAGGTCTCTTCCAACCCAACTCATTCTATGATAGTAATAAACCAGCACTGTTATGCCTCAGTGCTGCTACCAGCCTCAAACTGCTACATTCTGAGCTCCTGAAGCCTTCTCCATTCCCACAGCACTACCAAAGTGCAGCCTGCTTTGATTTTTCTTCTCTGCACCTGCTTATTTCCCTAAGAGGCAGCAGGGGATGGGAGTGAGAAATGATCCTCCTTGCTGCTTGAGAAGAGAGTCCCCCAGCAAGAGAATTTGTTGCTAAACACTGCTACATTTACCTGAATGGGAAGCATTTTCCCCTCAGTTGCCAGTTTCAGAGCCTATAAACACTGAAATTTCCCCATCAAACGTGGAGCAATAACTATCAGACAGTTACTGCAGCTCCTCATGGCTTTCATTGCTCCCATCATCTGCAGAAGGGGTTTTGTTACCTGCCTGAGAGAAAACACTGAGTCATGGCTCCAGATGGGTGTCAGGGGGAAAGGAAATGGAGCAAGTAAATAGCTGAAAACAGGGAAATAAAGACCTGAGTCTTGTAGGAGAGATCAGTTACCTGCAACTAAAAATGGTTTACAGTGAAGGGAGACCTCTCTGCATCTCCTCGAAGGCAGGCTGGAGCCAGGTGGGGTCAGCTTCTTCACCCTGGTAACAAGGGATAGGATAAGAGCAAACAGCCTCAAAATACACCAGGGAAGGTTTAAGTTGGACATGAGGAACAATTTCTTCACTGAAAAGGTTCTCAAGCACTGAAACAGGCTGCCCAGGGCAGTGCTTGAATCCCTGTGTCTGGAGATGTTGGAAAGAGGCAGAGATGTGGTGCTGAGGGATGTGGCTTAGCACCACACTTGGCAGAGTTACAGAATCATAGAATGGTTTAGGTTGGAAGAGACCTCAAGGATCAGCCAGTTCCAACCCCCTGCCGTAGGCAGGGACACTTCCCACTAGAACAGGTTGGTCAAGGCCTGGATTGGACTGGATAGAATGGTTGGACTGGATGGAATGGTTGGACTGGATGAAACTGAAGATCTTTTCTCACCAAAATGGTTCTACAGGAAACTAATTCTGGTTGGACTGGATGGAATGGTTGGACTGGATGGAATGGTTGGACTGGATGAAACTGAAGATCTTTTTTCACCAAAATGGTTCTACAGGAAACTAATTCTGGCTGGACTGGATGGAATGGTTGGACTGGATGGAATTGTTGGACTGGATGAAACTGAAGGTCTTTTCTCACCAAAATGGTTCTACAGGAAACTAATTCTGGATTGGACTGGATGGAATGGTTGGACTGGATGGAATGGTTGGACTAGATGGAATTGAAGATCTTTTCTCACCAAAATGGTTCTACAGGAAACTGATTCTGGTTGGACTGGATGGAATGGTTGGACTGGATGAAACTGAAGGTCTTTTCTCACCAAAATGGTTCTACAGGAAACTGATTCTGCAGAGATGAAATGTGTCCATCTGCAGGTCAGCTACATAAACGTCATTCTTCAGGGGCTGGACCAAA
The DNA here is from genome assembly GCA_013400475.1 of Tricholaema leucomelas. Taxonomy (NCBI): domain Eukaryota; kingdom Metazoa; phylum Chordata; class Aves; order Piciformes; family Lybiidae; genus Tricholaema lacrymosa; species Tricholaema leucomelas. Next base: position 57,031 of record WAAF01021069.1, read on the forward strand.
ATGTCTTCCATTTTAACACTTATCTGCCTTAGGTCAGCACATGAATGGAACCACTACAGCCTTGGCTTCTGCTTTCATGCTGAGAAGCTGCTTGGTTTTCATCAGGAAGGCTCTTCTGGTTCTCAGTCTCTGCCCTTACACTGCCTCAGCTTCTATTGGAATGTGACTTGGCAAATTTGAACAGCTGTGAGCAGAAGATTTCCCTCTTGTTTGTCCATGCAAGTGCTGACAAGTTTTAATTCCAGGTATTTGTGTATCAGCTCTCATCATGGTCCTCTGATACATGGCTGGAGCCCCTTGGTACCCCCCCAGTAAACTCAGGAATATTTGAGAGGATTTACTGACTGCAGAGGACAGAGTGTAGCACACCATGGCCTGTGCTCAGTGCTTCCAGGGTGGAAAATCAAGGCTGTGTTTCTGTCTTACAGGTGCAGAGCTCAGCAGTGAGGCTGCGGTGTGCACAAGAGCAGGATGCTGCAGCGAGGATCAGGCAGAACGCAGCTTTGGGAAGTGATGCAGCCATTTAGCAGAAGATGAGCCTGACTTTTCCTGGCAGAAATGGGTGAGTGAGGAGCTCCAGAGCCTTGTTTCACAGAAAGCATCCCTCAGCTGTCCTTGGATAGGGAATTGAGGTCAGTCTGGGGCACTGCCACAGTGTCCTCTGCGTCCACAGATCAACAGTCTCCTGTTTCTTGTCTCAGCATTATCTTCTGCCTCTTTCTCATACACTTTGTTTTGCCCAGCCTATTTCTTCTGTGAATTCATGGAATCATAGAATGGTTTAGGTTGGAAGGGACCTCAAAGCTCAGCCAATTCCAATCCCCTGCCATAGGGAGGGACACCTCCCACTAGAACAGGTCCTTCAAGGCCTCATCCAACCTGGCTTTGAACACCTCCAGGGAGGTTGTGGAGCACAGAAGCACCCAATGTGATCTTTGATCACATTGGGTGCTTCTGTGCTCCACAACCTCCCTGGGCAACCTGTGCCAGTGTCTCCCCACCCTCAACCTGTGCCAGTGTCTCACCACCCTCAACCTGTGCCAGTGTCTCACCACTCTTACTGGAAAGAATTTCTTCCTCATCTCCAGTCTAAATCTGCCCTCCTCAAGCTTAGCATCAGCCCATTCCCTCCTGTCCTATCACCACAAGCTCTTGTCAAAACTCCCTTCCTGGCTTTCTTGCAGCCCCCTTCTGATACTGTAAGGCTGCTCTAAGGTTCCCCTGGAGCCTTCCAGCTGCAGTTAAGCTTCCTCAGTGAAGGTCCCTCTCACAAAAAGGGGGAGACCTCATTGCTGTCTACAACTACCTGAAGGGAGGTTGTAGCCAGGTGGGGTTGGTCTCTTCTCCCAGGCAAGCAGGGACAGAACAAGAGGACACAGCCTCAAGCTGTGCCAGGGCAAGTTCAGGCTGAATGTGTTAGGAGCAAGTTCTTCACAGCAAGAGAGTTTGGCATTGGAATGGGCTGCCCAGGGAGGTGGTGGAGTCCCCATCCCTGGAGGTGTTCAAGAGGAGGCTGGATGGGGCATTGAGTGCCATGGGTTAGGGAATCAGAAGGGTTAGGTGCTAGGTCTTTTCCAGCCTGGTTAATTCTATGGTGCTGTGCAAAGCAATTCTGTATAAGCTGCTCTGTGGCACTGCTGTCCACATAGCAAACCCCCAAACAGAGTGAAGACAGAAGTCTGATGACCAACAGATCTCTCCTAGCTCTACCTTCTATTAATGAGCCCTAACAAAAGGCTCCACTCATTAAGCCTAAATGCTTAATGATGGTAGTGCCACTGCCCAGAGGATGTGTGTGCTCCATCTGGGTTATTACAGAAGGCAAGACAAAGGCTGCAGAAATTCTCTGCTTAATTCCCTTCTTTTCTTCAGCACAATCAAGTAAATTAAAATCAATGATGGATTGTCTGAGGGAGCATTATCATCAGGGCTGAATCCACAAACAATGCACCAAATGAAAAGCTGCTTAATCACATCCTTTGCTCTTGGTGTCTGTCAGTTTAGCATCAGCCAATAAATGCAATTTATTTGATGTCAAAGAGGAGTGCATTTATGCTCTCTGACTGTTTCTGCCACTTCAGGGACCTTTGATTTCCTTTAGAAAGTCTCTCGGTTTAGGATCATGTACAGAAATATTTGAAACTGTTTAAAAACATCTGGCACCTTGGAAAGTTTTTAGCTTTAGGGTCTTAGTTAGGCTTAGTGCAGTGCAGAGCATCTGGCTTCACACAGACCCAGGTCAGGGCAGTCCTAGGTATCAATCCAGGCTGAGGGGGTGATGAGGTCCAGAGCAGCCTTGCAGAAAAGGACCAGGGGGTGCTGGTGGATGAGAAGCTGGAGATGAGCCAGCAGTGGGCACTGGCAGCCCAGAATCATAGAATCCAGCAGGTTGGAAGAGAGCTCCAAGCTCAGCCAGCCCAACCTAGCACCCAGCCCCATCCAACCAACCAGACCATGGCACTAAGTGCCCCAGCCAGGCTTGGCTTCAACACCTCCAGGCACAGTGACTCCACCACCTCCCTGGGCAGCCCATTCCAATGCCAATCACTCTCTCTGCCAACAACTTCTTCCTATCATCCAGCCTGAACCTGCCCTGGCACAGCTTGAGACTTTCTTCCTCAGAAGGCTGCTGGCAGCCTGGGCTGCATCCCAAGCAGCATGGGCAGCATTTGGTGCTTTCTGATTATCACTACCCAGTGCCCTCCCAGTGCATTCTTTTCACATGCTTCTGTTTTCCTCCAGGTCCTCTCCATCAGGTACATGTCTCTCTTGTGCTGGGGGTCTCAGACCTGGGTGTCAGCAGAGCAAAGCAGAGTGACAGAATCACCTCTCTCAACCTATTGGCCACACTGGTTTTGATGCATCCCTGGATGCAATTTGACTTCTGGGCTGCAAGTTTGCTGACAACACCAAGCTGGCTGCAGTGGCTGCCACAGCAGAGAGCTGTGCTGCCAGGCTGAGAGTTGGGCAGGGAGAAATTGAATACAGTTCAACAGGGGCAAGTGTAGAGACTGGAACCTGGGAAAGAACAACCCCAGGGAGCAGTACAGGTTAGGGCCTGAGCCATTAGAAGGCAGTGAAGGTGAAAAGGATTTGGGGGTCCTGGTGGATGGGAGGTTGAGCATGAGCCAGCAGTGTGCTTTGTGGCCAGGAGGGGCAATGCCATTCTGGGGTGGGTTAGAAGGGCTGTGGTGAGTAGGTCGAGAGAGGTTCTCCTGCCCCTCTACTCTGCCCTGCTGAGGCCACATCTGGAGTACTGTGTCCAGTTCTGCCCCCCCAGTCCAAGAGGGACATAGAACTGCCTGAGAGAGACCAGCACAGAGCCACAAAGATGCTGAAGGGAATGGAAGAGCTCTGTTAGGAGGAGAGCCTGAGGGAGCTGAGGCTGTGCTGCTGGGAGAGGAGGAGACTGAGAGGTGACCTCAGCAGTGGTTATCAATGTGTGCAGTGAGTGCCAGGAGGCTGGGGCCAGGCTCTGCTGGGTGATGCCCAGTGCCAGCACCAGGGGCACTGGGTGGTAGTTGGAGGACAGGAGGTTCCATGTGAACCTAAGGAGGAGTTTTTTCCCTGTGAGGGTGACAGAGCACTGGAACAGGCTGCCCAGGGGGGTTGGGAAGTCTCCCTCTCTGGAGATATTCAAGACCCACCTGGATGTGTTCCTGTGTGATCTGCTCTAGGAGATCCTGCTCTGGCAGGGGGTTGGGCTAGCTGAGCTTTGGAGGCCCCTTCCGGCCCCTGACATTCTGTGATTCTGTGATTATTGGCTTATGTCCACCTCACTCCCAAGTCGTTTTTCTGCAGGGCTGCTCTCAATTTCATCATCCATTAGCCTATTTACTGCAGTTTGGACTCATTTCAGACACTTCTCAGGTGCCCAGGTAGAGTTAAGAGCTGTATGAGCAAAGGAAGCTGCAGATGTTTCCCCCTGGGTGCAGAATTTCCTTCTCAGGCTGGAGGAGGGCATGAGCAGCATCTTTGGTTTCCTGACTGACCTCGAACTTGCCCTGTCTCTCCTGAGCCCAGAGTGGCCAGCTGCATGAACAAGCACTCAGAGGACACATCTCCTCATCCTTTGTCAGTAAATTCCTGTGGCCAAGTGTCACACTTCCATGAGAGGACTTTACAGGCACAGAGGATGCTACTCAGCTCTGCGCATCGCTGCCGCGCTGCAGCCTTGCGATTGGCAGGTCACAGCCTTTGACTGCCTGCTCTTAATGTCACATTGTGGTCACTGAGACAACGAGGTCACCTGCAGGGTGAATGCTGACTTCTTTCTGGTGCTGGTCAGTGCAGCAGCAAAAGGCACACAGCCAAGCAGTGCAGCACTGGCTCACAGCAGACGCAGCCTAGAGGTGTCTGCACTCACTCTGTCCTCTTCTTGTGGCTGTTGTAAATGAGAGCTCCAGACTCAGGTTTGTACCAACAAATAAGGCTCCCTGGGACAGTTAAGAGAGTCAGAGATCAGGGCTGAGCTGCTACACTGCTGCTCCAGGCAGGGAGCCACCAGCTGCCAGGAGAGCAGTGGCACAGGCCCTGCTCTGCCACTCCTCTGCATTAATTGGCTCCCCCAGCTCCAGAGCTGCTTTGTGCCTGCTGCCAGCTGCACCCCTGAGCTGGCCTTGGCCTCCACAGCTCTTCAGAAAGGCTGCACTGCTGAAGGCACCACTGCTGCCTTCTAAACTCTCCATTTACTCCTCCAACCCTTGTTACCAGTGAACACTGCCACAGGCTGCTTTGTCATTACCTTGGCCAAGCCTCCAGCTCAGTGTAGCTTGAGCTGCTTTGGTTCTGTCAGCCCAGGCAGGAATCAGCTCCCACAGTCAGGGTGGAAGAGTTTCACATTGCTTTGTTACATTAAACAATTACAGAACATTCTTCTTCATCTGAAGCCCTGCAGGTCAGGAAGTGGAGGGCTTGTTGGAAGCCTCATGGCTTGGATCACCAAGAGAGAAGATGGAAAATTAATTGGACCAAAGGATGAATCCTCCTCCTACCTGGTGAGCAAGTCTCAACCATCCTCTTCTTGCCCCATGTAATGCACAGTTACTCTGGAGTAGGTTGCCCATGGAGGCTGTGGATGCCTCCTCCCTGGGGGTGTTGAAGGTCAGGCTGGATGAAGCCTGGAGCAACCTGGGCTAGTGGGAGGTGTCCCTGCCCATGGCAGGGGGGTTGGAGTTGGATGATCTTTAAAGTCCTTTCACACCCAAACCATTCTAGGATTCCATGATACTTTCACAAAGACTCTCTGGAGAACTTGGATGCTGCAGGAAGGCTGCAGAGGGACTTGTCCTGAGACAGGAGAAGGGGGAATGGTTGGAAGAGCAGGGTTAGACTGGAGCTGAGGAAGAAGTTCTTTAGTATGAGAGAGGGTGAGACTCTGGGACAGGCTGCCCAGGGAGGCTGTAGCTGCCTCCTCCCTGGAGATGTTCAAGGCCAGGTTGGATGAGGCCTTGAGCATCCCAATCTAGTTGAGAGATGTCCCTGCCCGTGGCAGGGAGGCTGAAGTAGAAGTCCTCTGAGATCCCTTCCAACCTGAGCCATTCTAGGATTCCATCACAGGCTGCCACCTTTCACACAGCTGCTCCTCTCTTGCCACTCTCTTAATAATTCTTCTTTTTCCTGCCAGCAAGGAGCTGATCCAATCTGGTAACAGGTTTACATAACAGCAAACATTTCATCTTCCATTAGGGCTTTCTTTCAGGTTTCAAGATTTACTGTAGCATTTGAGGCACAAGAGCTCCCTCCCAGCCAAAACTCAGCAGAGCTGCGTGTCACAAGTCCCTCTGTGTCCCCAGCCTGGCTCATTCTGCCTTCCTGTTCCTTGGGGCTAACTCCACCCTTCACAGGCACGAAGAATGAACCACAGGTAGGTCAAATTCATCTCCAGGAGTTCACTGCAGTTTCATTATGGTATTGTTAAGCTGCATGCTCAGCTGCAGAGGTGACATTTGCTACTGAACAGTGACATTTGAAAGCAGAAAAGGAACATTTTACATTTCTTGTGAAAGATTTGATTCTCCCCAAACAAGTGACAGAGGTGGAGTGGCAGAGGGGGAGATTGCTGCTTGGCAGAAATTCTTCCCTCCCAAGTTTTCAAGCTCTTTCTTTGCCTTTCAAGCAGGTGGATACAAACCAGCTGAGGTGTGAGCTGTGCAAGGCAGCAGTTCAGGGGTTTGTGCCTAGCATGGAAACAGTCTCTGAGACATTAATGCTGAGCCAAACAGGGCTTAGTTAGAGGATGTCAGAGGTCAGGGCTCTGCTGGCCAACAGGTTCCCCAGGAACCCCTCTGCCTTCCCTAAAGGAAGAGAAAGGGAAGAAGGGAAAGAGACTGATGGGGTGGGAAAGAAACTGACACAGAAGGTCAAATGCCATAGAATAGAGACATAAAGCAATGTGGAAGCCAAACCCTGATGGCAAGGAGGGCACCATTGGCACCACTGATGCTGGGGGCAGGCACTGGGCAAGTCCCAGACTGAACTCCATGGCAGATGGGAACTTGATTCAGGAGCTGGCTTCTGGAACTGGATTCGGGAAGGCAGGGATGAGGATAGAAGGCAGAAGGGACAGAGTCCTCCTGAGACAGCAGCCAGGGAGGAAAAGGCTTGACCCTGGGGATCCCTCAGCTCTCTCCTGAAGATGCCATCCATGGGCTGCAATGCCTCGTGTGCTCTTGAGGGTTTCCTGTCCTGTCTGCTCCTCCCCAAGGTGGGGCAGAAGCTGTGGCAGTGCCCTTGGTGTGCCCAGGAGCAAGTGTGAGGCAGAGGCTTTGTGCAGCACAGCCCTTGGCAGGAACTGTCCCCATCAGCTTCTCCCTGCTAGCAGCAGCCCCTGGCTGAGCAAAGCTGCCCTGGGCTTGAGAGAGTGGCTCAGGGAGCAGAGGCTGAGCTGGGAAGGGCCAGCAGTGAGCAGGATCAGCTCTGGTCTGGCTCACAGCAGCACAGTGGAGCAGCCTCTGCCATGGAGCTTTATATGAACACATCAAGATCCATCTGAACATCTTGAGCCATAACAGAAACTTTTCCTGAGGCTCAGTAGCAGACTCTGATACTAGACCTGCAAACACAAACTCAACCCTCAGTTCAGATTTAAAACTTTGCATGAAAATCCATCAGAAAAGGCAATTTTGGCCATTGTCACTGAGCAGTTGGACACTGTCACACCCCCAGCAGTCACCGTGTCCCTGCACAGCTTTGTTAACCAAACTGGGGCTGCAGCTGACAGGCAGAGTGCTGTAAATGTGCTGTGGTGCACTGGAGAATCTGGCCCAGTGTGTGTCACAGTTGTTTAATCCATCTGAGGCTGGCAGGGGCTGCTCCTCACTCGGATGTATTCACACCCATGCAAGCTGTCAGCCTGGAACTGCACTGCAGGGCTCAGGCCGAGCCGTGGCTGCAGCTGCCATGGGGGCAGGCAGTGGGGAGCTTGCTCCACTCCCTCTGCTGCTGCCTGCCACTACAATGGATATTGTCCCCAACTCTGGCCTGCTCCTGTCTTCCTTCAGTGCTGAGGGAAGGGCTGCTTGAGCTGGCTGTTGTCTGGGCTTTACATTTCATGTCAGCTTATGTGACTTAAGGGCAAAGTTTTCATGTAGAATGGGTAAAAATCAGGTCTTGAGGGGGAGCTTGCAGCTTTCAACAGCCCAGAGAGAATCATAGAATCCAGCAGGTTGGAAGAGAGCTCCAAGCTCAGCCAGCCCAACCTAGCCCCCAGCCCTGCCCAACCAGCCAGACCATGGCACTAAGTGCCCCAGCCAGGCTTGGCTTCAACACCTCCAGGCACAGCCACTCCACCTCCTCCCTGGGCAGCCCATTCCAATGCCAATCACTCTCTCTGCCAACAACTTCCTCCTAACATCCAGCCTAGACCTGCCCTGGCACAGCTTCAGGCTGTGTCCCCTTGTTCTGTCCCTGGCTGCCTGGCAGCAGAGCCCAACCCCACCTGGCTACAGCCTCCCTGCAGGGAGCTGCAGACAGCAATGAGCTCTGCCCTGAGCCTCCTCTGCTGCAGGCTGCACACCCCCAGCTCCCTCTCTGCCTGGCTGCTCTCAGCCACTCTGTCCCCAGCCTGTAGTGCTGCTTGGGGGTGTTGTGGCCCAAGTGCAGAACCCTGCACTTGGCCTTGTTCAGTCTCATCCCCTTGGCCTCTGCCCACCCATCCAGCCTGGCCAGGTCCCTCTGCAGGGCTCTCCCAGGTACCATCTATCATCACAGCCCTGCTCTGTCTGCTGCCAGAGCAAACTCTCTTCATTAGTGCTGGGAAAAGCAGCTGCAGCAGAGCATTCAATCAGGGAATTTAGCCTTTTACTTTTTGCCTTTTTTTCCCCCATTGAAATTTATCTGCAGTCTGATTTTGATGTGCTGGGCTATTACTCAGGGAGTTCTTTATGCAGCTGTGTTACAGTTTATGCACTGCTCCTGAATTGCTCACTCTGGCCATTTCTCCTAAGTGTGAGCCATAATTTGCTATTTGTTCAGGGGAACATTCAAATAACTTTCCTAATGTTGCTTTATTTTCTTCTGAGCATCCTGGAGGGCTGCCTCACTTAGGGTAGGATCCATTGCTTAGATGCATCCAAGTTCTCCAGAGAGTCTCTGTGAAGGTGACATGGAATCCTAGAATGGGTTGGGTTGGAAGGAACCTTGAAGCTCCAACCCCCTGCCATGGGCAGAGGCACCTCCCACCAGCCCAGGTTGCTCAAAGCCTCATCCAACCTGGCCTTGAACACCCCCAGGGAGGAGGTTGTGGATCACAGAATCACTGAATGTAATCTTTGATCTTTGACCTCGAAGTTCATCCAGTCCAAACTATCACCAAGCCCTGTCCAATCAACTAGACCATGGCACTGAGTGCCATAAGCACACAGGACAGTGCAATGCCCTCGTTTTGCTATTCACTCAGAGAGTCAGAGGCTAGGGAGGGGATTCTGCCCCTTGGCTCTGCTCTCCTCAGACCCCACCTGCAGTCCTGGGTGCAGTTCTGCAGCCCCCAGCACAAGCAGGACATGGAAGTGTTGGAGCCAGTGCAGAGGAGGCCACCAAGATGCTGAGAGGGCTGCAGCAGCTCTGCTCTGAG
>WAAF01021069.1:66146-80035 GCA_013400475.1 Tricholaema leucomelas
TGGATGAGACCTTGAGTGACCTGTTCTAGTTGGAGGTGTCCCTGCCTGTGGCAGGGGGTTGAAACTGGCTGAACTTTGAGGTCCCTTCCAACCTAAACCATTCTATGATTGTAAATCATGTCCCAGTGAAGTCAGCTGTGGAAAGTGAGGAGTGAAAATGTATTTATTTGGGAGTAAGACCTAATTATGTACTTCTGGTTTGCCCTGTCTCTTTTCAGTTCCTCCATGCAAATCTCATTTCCCAGGATTATGTCTAGAGTAGAATGAGATGAGGCCTTTAAAGAGCTGATCTAATATAATTATGGAATTGTTGAGTGTGTGTAGAGTGTGCAGGGAAGAGCCAGATGCTAATTAGTAAATCAGGTTGATTTAGCAAACAGAAATTTGTTTCTGATTGGAAAAAATATACCCAACCCAAATAATGAAAGGAGAGACAATTGCTTCCTACAACCAGCAACAGAACAGGGGACACAGCCTCAGGCTGTGCCAGGGCAGGTCTGGGCTGGATGTTAGGAGGAAGTTGTTGGCAGAGAGAGTGATTGGCATTGGAATGGGCTGCCCAGGGAGGTGGTGGAGTGGCCGTGCCTGGAGGTGCTGAAGCCAAGCCTGGCTGGGGCACTTAGTGCCATGGTCTGGTTGCTTGGCCAGGGCTGGGTGCTAGGTTGGGCTGGCTGAGCTTGGAGCTCTCTTCCAACCTGCTGGATTCTGTTCTATTCCATTGCATTCCATCCCATTCCATTCTGCTCCATTCCATTCTGACACCTATGCCCAGCTTGGTGTCACCTGCAAACACCGAGGGTGCCCTCAGCCTCCTTTTCCATATGATGGATAAAGATACTGAGGAGCACAGGTCCCAGTGCTGAGCCCTGGGGAACACCACAGGGCCATCAGATCACAGGCTCACAGGATGTCAGGGGTTGGAAGGGACCCAAAGAGCTCATCCAGTCCAACCCCCCTGCCAGAGCAGGACCACACAATCTAGATCAGGGCACACAGGAACACATCCAGACAGGCCTTGAAAGGCTCCAGAGAAGGAGCCTCTCTGGGCAGCCTGTGCCAGTGCTCTGGGACCCTTCCAGTCAGGAAGTCACTCTCTGTGTTGAGCTGGAACCTCCTATACTGTAGTAAGCCATAAGTTGCATCTCTCATTGCTTAACCTCTCTTGTGAGGGCTCCAGCTGGCTCTAGAGGGTTAAAACACCAATACAGAGGCCTTGACCCAAGCCCCCCCCAGCCTATCTCCCTAGAGAGATGCTGTCTGGGGGCTTTATCCAAACACCAACCTTGCACTCTGTGGAAAAAGAAAGCTTGGGCTGGTTCCAGCTTTGGAGATGTAACAAAAGGAAGTTTTTGGTTAGGTTGTTGGGTTTTTTTTTAACTCCAAATATAATAACTGTAATTTAGGTAAATTTTGTTATTTGCCATCAAGTGACAGAGTCATCCTTGCCTTGCCTTTGAAAAGCTGACATTTAATGCCTGGAAAGGGCTGGGAAATGAATGGGAATTACTCAGATGAAAATATTGCCTCTGCTGCAGCCTCTAACACAACTTTTAACCAGCTGCATGGGACAGCCCTGCCTAGCCCAGCCCAGCAGCCCTCCTCAGGCCTCAGCCATGTGCTCACTGCTTCCCAGCCACTCCTGCACCAGTTCTGCACACATCCAGACCAGGAGGCTCTCTTGTAACCCTTTCAGGTACTAGAAGGCTGCACTTAGGTGGAAGGCTGCACTTCTCTCCTCCAGGCTGAACAACCCCAGCTCCCTCAGCCTGTCCCCATAGCAGAGCTGCTCCACTCCTCTGATCATTTTCATGGACCTTCTCCACAGGTCCATGTCCTTCCTGTGCTGAGGGCTGCAGGGCTGGGAGCAGTACTGCAGGTGAGGTCTGACCAGGGCTGAGTGTCATGCATGTTCTCTTTGTGCTTATTCTCACCAGGGAGTTGTCAGTAAAAATCCTTTCTGTTTACCTGCATCCAGCTAAAATCCTCCACCACAACTATCTGCTATTCCTAAGCAGCACTCCAAGGAGGAGAGCTTGGCTTGCTGTGTGAACAGCCTCCATCCCTCTTTCACTGGCTCTCTGCAACCTGCTTTGTTTTCAACTCCTTCTTGTAACCTCCCCTCTACCTCCACTCAGGCTTTTCCATATTGAAATTGAGGCCTGTAGCTCTGTTTATTTACGTGGAGTGGTTCAAAATGAGTCACTTGCTGACCTGCAAAGCAGAAGAAAGCTTCAATATTCATCAGCTCTTTGTTCCCCCAGTTAATACCAGAGTGCTGACAGACCAGAATGAGTTATGGGGTACTTAAAGCACTCAGGTTTGCAAACCTGCTTTCATGTTGTCAAGGACCCAGGGGCACCACCAGCCCTGCCTGTCCCTCCCTATCCTCTTGGAGCTTCCACCACCCTGCCCAAGGCCCAGGAACTCATTTTAACCTCTGCTGTGAGGACAGGATGAGGAAGCTGGGGTTGTTCAGCCTGCAGGAGAGAAGGCTCCAGGGAGAACTTAGAGCAGCCTTTCAGTACCTGAAGGGGCTACAAGAAGGCTGCAGAGGGACTGTTCCCAAAGGCCTGCAGGGACAGGACCAAGGGCAATGGTTTGAAATTAGAGGAGATTGAGATTGGATGTGAGAAACAAGTTCTGAACCATGAGGGTGCTGGAACACTGCAACAGGTTGCCCAGGGAGGTGGTTGAAGCCCCAGCCCTGGAGATTCAAGATGAGGCTGGAGAAGGCTCTGAGCAAGCTGCTCTAGTGGAGGATGTCCCTCCTGAGTGCAGGGAGCTTGACTGGCTACAACCTCCTACAACTACCCAAAAAGAGGTTGTAGCCAGGTGGGGTTGGACTCTTCTGCCAGGTACTCAGGGACAGAGCAAGAGGACACAGCCTCAAGCTGTGCCAGGGCAGATTGAGGATGGATGTTAGGAAGAAGTTCTTCACAGAGTGATTGGCACTGGAATGGGCTGCCCAGGGAGGTGGTGGAGTCCCCATCCCTGGAGGTGTTTAAGAGGAGGCTGCATGAGGCACTTAGTGTCATGGGTTAGTGAATGAGAAGGGGTTAGGTGATAGGTTGGACTCAATGATCATCTCAGAGGTCTTTTCCAGCCTGCTTCATTCTGGGTGCCCTCTGGAGATCCCTTCCAACCCAAACCATTCTGTGATTCTATGATCCTGTCCTGGCATCCACCTATCCCTGTGGGTCTGCCCAGCCACGGAGAGCTGCACCTACCCCTGGTTCCCCACACTGAACCTGGTGACTTAAAGCACTGCTTTTAAACTCCAGCCCATCACTCACACCCACCAAAGCTTTCCATTCCATCAGGCACTTAGATTGTAATGAAGACTATAGTTTCCTAGCAGCAGGTGTTAACAGCAAGATGAAGAATGAGATCATTAGGTTGTGGATCTGCTTTCAGAAGGATAAATTGCAAATAGGATTTACTAAAAACTCTGCTAATATCTTGCCCCCCTCGTTTGTCTGGAAAGGGAGATTAAATTTCACAGGGTTTGTGGTTTGCTTGAGATATTTGAGGGCTGCTCAGGGAATACACAGTGCAGTGTTTTTCTAAGCTGTTCTAACTGTGTGTCTGCCTGAAGTGGGACCTGTTGATAGCTACACGCAGGTGTCTTTTGATCCCTGTATCCTCCCTCGCTCTGGAGAAGCTTTAAAAGCAATTACAAAGCATTAGGATCCCAAGATCAAGGTGAGGTTTGAGGCCAAGGGGGTCTGTCCTTCTTAAGCTCCTGGTTCTGCAGACCCCGAAGGTACTTTCATCTGTCTCCTGAAGATGCCATCCATGGGCTGCAATCCCTTATTGGCCACTTGAGGGGCACCTGTCCTGGTCACTCCACCCTGCAGCTGCCACCTCTGCCTTGCTGCCCCCAAGGTGGGGCTCAAGCTGTGGCAGTGCCATTGGTGTGTCCAGGAGCAAGTGTGAGGCAGAGGCTTTGTGCAGCACAGCCCTTGGCAGGAACTGTCCCCATCAGCTTCTCCCTGCTAGCAGCAGCCCCTGGCTGAGCAAAGCTGCCCTGAGCTTGAGAGAGTGGCTCAGAGAGCAGAGGCTGAGCTGGGAAGGGACAACAGTGACATGGACACAGCAGAGAGCTTTTGAGTACCTGCTGTCTTTCCAAGCACACTCCATCTGCCATTGGAATGGGCTGCCCAGGGAGGTGGTGGAGTCACCGTGCCTGGAGGTGTTGAAGCCAAGCCTGGCTGGGGCACTTAGTGCCATGGTCTGGTTGACTGGATGGGGCTGGGTGCTAGGTTGGACTGGATGATCTTGGGGGTCTTTTCCAACCTGGTTGATTCTATTCTATCTGCAGCCCTGCAGCACCCCTGGGAGGTGTCAAGCCAGTCCAGAGGGCTTTGCAGTGCCTGCACTATGGCTCTGCCTACTTGGCATGCACAGTGCTGTGCTAGGGCTGCCTTCATTAGGGAGCTGGGAATGAGTTTCTATGGTTATTTGACTATCAGCTTCTCTACCCCATTCTTGGGCAGAGAAATCTACAGAATCCAGTCCTTGGGCAGAGACATCTATAGAATCACAGAATGGTTTAGGTTGGAAGGGACCTCAAAGATCATCTAGTTCCAACCCCCCACCATAGCCAGGGACACCTCCCACTAGAAATCTAGAGAATGCAGTCCCTGGACAGAGAATTCTATAGAATGCAGGCTTTAGGCAGAGAAATCTTCTACAGAACCCAGTCCTTGGGCAGAGAAATCTATAGAATGCAGTCCCTGGGAAGAGCAATCTATAGAATGCAATCCCTGGACAGAGAATTCTATAGAATCCAGTCCTTGGGAAGAGCAATCTGTAGAATGCAGTCCATGGACAGAGAATTCCATAGAATGCAGTCCTTGGGCAGAGCAATCTACAGAATGCAGTCCTTGGGAAGAGCAATTTATAGAATCCAGCCCTTGGGTGGAGCAATCTACAGAATCCAATCCCTGGGCAGAGCAACCTATAGAATGAAGTCCTTGGGCAGAGCAATCTATAGAATGAAGTCCTTGGGCAGAGCAACCTACAGAATGCAGTCCCTGGGCAGAGCAACCTACAGAATGCAGTCCTTGGGCAGAGCAACCTATAGAATGCAGTCCCTGGGCAGAGCAACCTATAGAATGCAGTCCTTGGGCAGAGCAACCCAGAGAATGCAGTCCTTGGGCAGAGCAATCTATAGAATGCAGTCCCTGGGCAGAGCAACCTATGGAATGCAGTCCTTGGGCAGAGCAACCTATAGAATGCAGTCCTTGGGCAGAGCAACCTACAAAATGCAGTCCTTGGGCAGAGCAATCTATAGAATGAAGTCCTTGGGCAGAGCAACCTATAGAATGCAGCCCATCCTCTTGCCTTTGTGCATTGCATTATTCTTCCTGGCATTCAGTGATGTGTCCAATGCCTTCTCATAATCACTCTTCATTTTTAACCTCCTCCTGACCCAGGTTCTCTCTCCTGTGCCTTGTGAAGAGCTTTGTGTAGCTTTACCTACACCTTCAGACAGTTCTGCCTTGAAGAACATGGGTTAATGCTGCCCCAGCACTGCAAGGTATCTGCTTTCTTGTAAGGATTTAGCTACTTCTCAGAAGAGAACTATCTCTGGGGAAAAAAAATAGAGGGGGAAGAATTATGTCCCTTGTCCTCCTGATGTACAAGCAGGGGTTGGATGTGGCAGGGGCAAGTAAAATCTCTTCAGCACTTCTTGTCATTTCCTTTATCTGGCTCCTTCTTGTCATTTCCTTTATCTGGCTCCTTACTCACCTTGCAATCCTTATTATTAATCTCTGCATTATTGGGTTTAGCTAAAAAAGCATCTGGTAGTGTATTAAATACCTCCATCAGGTCCAGGCAGATGATGCCTGCTCTGAGCCTTCTGTACAGAAAATTACCCATTAAATTCACCACCTCAGGCTGGCACAATGGATGTTTTTTTTTTTCCCTGGCAACTCTCACCTTCTCAATTCACTTCCCTATCTTCAAGTGTTTGTCCTTCAAAATAAATATCCTCTGAGGACATGGAACTTGAGTGTAAAAAACTTCTACCTAGGGCTAAACTTCTCTGGGAAGCCACACATGGAAATAGAAACTCTGAGGCTGTCTCAGTGTAGGCTGGGCAGGGTGGCTTATATCTGCCACTCCTCACACACTTTTCCTAGTGGAGCACATTCTCCTGCCTGAGCAGAATCTGGTTTGTTCTTCTCTTCCTTTTGTTCCTTTTGGTTTGCTGTACAAACCTGTCTTAATGTTTTCCTACTTGAAAGGGAAGTGGTAGGGAAAGAAGGAATAAAATAAAAGGCATCTTTTCAAATCTCATCTAAGGCAGCACCATTTTGGCAGCAGTTTGGCAATTATTTGACTATTGTCACTGCCATTTAGTGCATAATTAGAAGCTGCAAGTTTGGGGACTCAGTGCTGTGGGTTGATTACATCTCTTGCTAAAAAGACCTTGCAGAGTCACACAGTCACAGTGAACCAGGGTGGAAAAGACCCCTAGGATCATCAAGTCCAACCTATCAGCTAACCCTTTTAATTCACTAACCCATGGCACTAAGTGCCTCATGAAGCCTCCTCTTGAACACCTCCAGGCACGGCGACTCCACCACCTCCCTGGGCAGCCCATTCCAATGCCAATCACTCTTGCTGTGAAGAACTTCTTCCTAACATCCAGCCTGAACCTGCTCTGGTACAGCTTGAGGCTGTGTCCCCTTCTTCTGTTGCTGGGTGCCTGGCAGCAGAGCCCAACCCCACCTGGCTACAACTTCCCTTCAAGGAGCTGCAGACAGCAATGAGCTCTGCCCTGAGCCTCCTCTTCTGCACACCCCCAGCTCCCTCAGCCTCTCCTCACAGGGCTGTGCTCCAGGCCCCTCCCCAGCCTTGCTGCCCTGCTCTGGACACCTTCCAGCACCTCAACATCTCTCTTGAATTGAGGGACCTGGAACTGGACACAGCACTCAAGATGTGTCCTGAGCAGTGCTGAGCACAGGGGCACAAGAACCTCCCTTGTCCTGCTGCCCACACTGCTCCTGGTCTAGGCCAGGATCAGCCTGCAGTGCTGCTTGGGGTTGTTGTGGCCCAAGTGTAGAACCCTGCACTTGGCCTTGTTCAGTCTCATCCCATTGGCTTCTGCCCACCCATCCAGCCTGGCCAGGTCCCTCTGCAGGGCTCTCCTACATTCTAACAGATCCACACCTACTCCAAACTTGGTGTTATCTGTAAACTTACTGATGCTGGACTCAATGCCTTCATCCAGATCATCAATGAAGATGTTGAACAGGACTGTGCCCAGCACTGATCCCTGGGGCACACCACTGGTGACAGCTGCCAGTTTGATGTGGCACCATTCACCACCACTCTCTGGGCCAGGCCCTCCAGCCAGATCCTAACCCAGCACAGAGTGCCCCTGTCCAAGCCAAGGGTTGCCAGCTTGGCCAGGATTTGCTGTGGCAGACAGTGTCAAAGGCTTTGCTGAAGTCCAGATAAACTACATCCATAGCTTGCCCCACATCCACCAGGCTGTCACCTGCTCATAAAGAGAGATCAGGTTGCTCAAGCAGGACCTGCCTCTCCTAAATCCATGCTGGCTGGGTCTGATCTCCTGCCCATCCTGTAGGTGCTGTGTGATTGAAGGTAGGGTTGGGTTCAATTTGGTTTTGTTTTCCTCAGGGCAAGCTTCAGTGTTCTTGGGTAGAAGCCTGTGGATGATGGAACAGCAGCTGGCAACAGGCTATGGGAAAGCACTCACCCAGAGGTGAGTGAAACATGCCTTAATGCTTGCAAAAAAATCTGATTCATCCATACTTCTGTTGGGAAGAGAGAGAAATAAAGGTAGCTGACACTTCGTGGTGGATGAGCCAGCCACCTGAGCCAGCAGCATGCACCTGCAGCCCAGAAAGCAAACCAGAGCCTGGGCTGCATCAGTGTGGCCATCAGGGCCAGGGAGGTGATTCTCCCTCTCTACTCTGCTCTGGTCAGACCCCACCTGGAGTTCTGCATCCAGTTCTGGAGCCCCTGGGACAAGAGGGATGTGGAGATGCTGGAGTGTGTCCAGAGCAGGGCCAGGAGGATGCTCAGAGGGCTGCAGCAGCTCTGCTGTGAGCACAGACTGAAAGAGTTGGGGCTGTGTAGGCTGGAGCAGAGGAGGCTCCCAGGTGACCTTCTTGTGGCCTTCCAGGATCTGAAGTGGGCTACAAAAAAGCTGGGGAGGAACATTTTAGGCTGTCAGGGAGTGACAGGAGTGGGGGGAATGGAGCAAAGCTGGAGGTGGGGAGAGTCAGGCTGGAGGTGAGGAGGAAGTTGTTGAGCATGAGAGTGGTGAGAGGCTGGGATGGGTTGCTCAGGGAGGGGGTTGAGGCCCCCTGGCTGGGGGGGTTTCAGGCCAGGCTGGCTGAGGCTGTGTGCAGCCTGCTCTAGGGTAGGGTGTCCCTGGGCATGGCAGGGGGGTTGGCACTGGCTGCTCCTTGTGGTCCCTTCCACCCCTGACTGACTCTGTGACTCTGTGATTCACGCACGTGTGGAAGTGTCTCTGAGTGCCACTGTGCATGTTCGCGGCCGTTACTCCTCCCCAGAACGTTTCACGTCTACGGACACAGTGCAGATGCAGAGGCAGGGACTGCGTTACCTGCCCTGATCCTGTGTCTCCCCAGCTGCCCCCGGGGAAGCCCCTGCGGAGCTGAGGCCGTTCACCATTCTCCTCGCACACCGCAGTTCCCTGCCGCTCCCGGAGCCCATTCACCTCTGCCAGGAGCCGTTAGCGCCAGGGCCCTTTTCCCGGCTCGCACTCGGCAGCTCTCTCGGCCCCGTGGCGTTGCCAGGGAAGGAAACCCTCTCTGCCAGCACTCAGGAGGGGATTAACCAACCCGGACCCCCAGCCCCCTCACCCCGGCGCTGCCCCTGCTGCGATGGGAGAGGGGAAACGGCCTCCCAAGCGCACCTGCCAGCCGCCCCGGGAGAGGGCACCCAGCCTCTGCCCGAGGGGCTGCCCGAGGAGCAGGGACCCTCCTGCTTCCCTCACCGACCCCGAGACCTCCTTCGGCACGGCGCAGGCGGCGAACAATGGCCCCCGGGCCGACTCTTCCTCAAGCCTCCCCAAAGTCCCCGCAACTTTCCCCCGAGCTCGCAACAAGCGACCCGCGTGGGGCGACACCGGGCCGTGCCCTCGGGGCCCCCCAGACCCACGGACCCTCGGCCGCCGCCGCTGCCTCCTCCACAGCTCCCCGCAGCCCGCCCACCCGCGGCAGCCCCCCGCCTCTCCCGCACACGTTCCCTCTGCCCACCCCCGCTCCGCACACGCCCATCGCCGGCCCCTGCCCCTTCCCCACAGCCAGACCCGCTCCGCGCTGGGCTGAGTCCCCGCTGCCGCCTCCAGCTCCTCTCGGCAGGGCTGCGCTGCCCTCCGCCGAGCGGCGACCCCCTCAACAAAAGAGGTGTGGGGGGGAAGCAGCGAGGCGGGGAACGGGCACACCCCCGGCCCCGCCGAGCCCGGCCGCTCCGTCCGGATGCGGTGAACCCTCCGCTTCGCCTCCGGGGCGGCCGCGGCAGCGCGGGCGGAGGAGAGGCAGAGGAAGAAGCGGCGGCTCCCCGCCACCATGGGCTGCTGCTCGGGCCGCTGCACGCTCATCTTCCTCTGCTCGCTGCAGCTGGTGAGTGCCCGCTGGGCAGCCCCGGGCCGCGCTGCGGCTCGGCGGGAGAAGGGGCGGGCAGGGGCGGGCAGGGACGTGCGTGCTCCACACCCCCGGCACCTCATCACCCCTGCCCCGGGAGCTGTCCGCGCCGTGCTGCGAATGCGAGCGGCCGGTCCGGCTCTGCCCCGCTGGTCCCCGGTGACTTAAGTTTGTCAGGACGCGGCATGGGGGCTCCGTGGTGGGGAATGGGGCAGGCGGCGGGGAGCGGGGACTGCCCCAAGGACAGCGGATCGCCGGGGCCGGGCTAAGGGGCTTCACCCCTCTGCCCAAAGTAGGGGCTGGGGAGAAGAAAGAGGAGGACGGAGCCGCGGGGTGCCCGGACCGGGCACTAGCTGGGCGCTGCCGCCCGCCCGCCGCCCGTGTCAGCGCCGTGGGGAGGCGTGCGGGGTTAAAACGCCTCTCTCCCTGTTCTCTTTTATCTTGACCTTTGGGAAAGCGGCGGCTCCGGTGACTTTTCTCGGGATCCTTTCCCTCCGAGCCGACAATTCCTCAGCGGAGACAGCAGAGCGCTGCAGCTTCTCCTCTTTGTTTGCTGAACTTGACATGTTTGTTTGGAAGAGAGTAGTTGTTGAGACAAAACGCTGCCGAACGGCAGCAGCAATCCTTCCTCGGGCTCGTTTGCCGGGTGATAGGATGCTGCTCTTCCCTTAACAGCACTCCCTGGTCCCAAGGGTGTTTTAAAAAGGTTTTTCTCTTCCCCAGTGACTCAGAGTCATCGTTTTGCCACACGATCCTTGCTGAGATGAGTGCTGTGCCTTGTGTGTGTGCCTGGAAGGAGGAAAACTGGGATGGCTTGGGTTTTTTTTTTTTCTTTAATCCTTTGCTCACCTTTCTGCTTTTCTGTCCGAGTACTTTGAGAAGGCTCAGTTCCAGGGGCAGTGCACTTAAATGCAACACGGACACTTCACCGGAGCGTCCTCATTCCCAAGCTTTATGACCCATTCACAGCCTGTGCAAACTGGTGTGCAGCTTCCATTGTTCCCAGTGCCAGCCTGGACCTTAGTCAGAGCCTTTGGTGTGAGACAGAAGTGCCTCAATGGCATACCCTTGCCAGAAGGCAGGGAAGCTGTCTGATTCTTACTTCTAGTGTGTGGCTGTACACTTCTGCCCTTTCTTCTTATTCTTTTGCATCAGTTTTGCAGGTAGTATCCTACTGACTGCAGCAGAATCACTCCTGATTTACCTCAGTGCATGTGGGAGGGCAAACAACTCCTTTTTCTTCAGCTGTATCTCCCTGCCAGTCATGGAGGTTATAATAACTGTGTTTGCTATTCTCTGGAATCACTTGGAGGCTATAAAAATTGAAGCCAAGTGGGGCCAGCCACCATAATCTGCAGAGAAATGCATAGAAAGTCTTGCAGGAAGGGATTTGTGTTTTGGCAAAGACCTCTCAGATGATAGAAAGGCTTTCAGAAATTACTGTAAATGATTCCCCCCCCTCCCTGCTGTACTTACATGGTTTATAATAATGCTCCATGGCTGTGCCCACATCTTTCGTGCCTTGATAAATGTCTGTGAGGAAAAAAGCTTTCAGTTCAATTTCATAGAATCACAGAATGGGTTGGGTTGGAAGAGACCTTCAAGATCAACCAGTTCCAACCCCCTGCCACAGGCAGGGATACCTCCCACTAGAACAGGTCCCTCAAGGCCTCATCCAACCTAGCCTTCAGCACCTCCAGGGAGGGAGCATCCATAGCCTCCCTGGACAACCTGTCCCAGTGTTTCACCACCCTCACTGTAAAGAATTTCTTTCTGATCTCCAGTCTCAATCTCCCCTCTTCCAGCTCAAATCCATTACCCTTGTCCTGTCACTACAATCCCTTGTGAAAATCCATCCCCAGCTTTGTTGTAGGGTCCCTCAGGTGCTGGAAGGCTGCTCTAAGGTCTCCCTGGAGCCTTCTCTTCTCCAGGCTCAACAACCCCAGCTCTCTCATCCTGTCCTCACAGCAGAAGGGCTCCATGGTTTGTTACTGTAGGTGGTGGCATTTCAGCAGTCATGTGGGGAGGTGACATGTTCCATGCAAGGCTTTTCACCACATTTTAGCCTGCTTTGTAAAGCTGGAAACTCTCAGGATTTTGGCTCTGGGTGCTTGTGTGCTAGACCTGACAGTTAACAGTTACTCAGCCACCAGCTGGGTTCGTGGCTGGACTCTGTGATCTGAAAGGTCTCTTCCAGCCTAAGCGATTGAGCGGAGCAGTTTTCTCCTCCTCTCTCACCAGCAGTTGAATAGATACCATCCTAAAAGGCATGCCAGCAGGTTTTGCATCATCCTCTGCTCCACTTCACAAGGCAGCAGTTCCCTGGCAGCAGTGCCCGCAGCACTGTGACAGGTTTCAGCATGCCATGGGCTCCTCTTTTCCATGTGTGACCACTGAGCTCTTTATAATCCAGCCAGGGAGCTGTGCCTTTGCTAGGTCTGTAAAAGCCAGTGATAAGCTGGATTTAATCACTGTTCTCTGATCTCAGGGACACACAAAGTGCTTAAGCCCCTGGTAATAAAGAAGCAGTAAAAGATTTTATTGTAGTCTTTCTACTTTTTTACTGTACTTCCTTATCTTGTCTGTCTTCAGACACTGCCATGGCTTGCCTGTAACCTCAGCTTGGATGGGTTTTATAATGCTGTGATGATGTGGGTCTTGTTCTTATGAGCTGCTGAGTGCCCTCCAGCTCTCATCAGAGCTGCTGAAAGTCACTCCTTTGCATACAGGCTCTCTGTGGTGCTAAGTTCAAGCTAAAGCAGCAGTGAACCCCTTCCACCCAGAGAATGGCTGCAAAAGGGCAGGGGAAAGAAGTCTCCTACTTAGTGCAACAAGCAATTTATTTTGGCCAGATGATCCCTTGTAGGAGCTAGCAGCAAGAAGTAGTAAAAAAAAGAGATTAAATATGTATGAAAAATGTATTAAAATAGCTTAAATGTAAGATCATGCAAATAATTAGTGTCTTAATATAGAAATATTATGCAACTGTGTAAACATTGTGTTAATATATAAATATGGTGTCCATATAAAAATATCTCATAGAATCAAGCAGGTTGGAAGAGAGCTCCAAGCTCATCCAGCCCAACCTAGCACCCAGCCCTATCCAGTCAATATGTAACTATTATGCCAACATATAATTATGTCAATATGAAATACATCAACATTTATTACATGTTATGTCTATGTAAATTAGGTCAATACATAAATGTATCAGTATAAAATAGGTCAATATAAACTATTTCAATACATAACTATAATGTCAACATAATTATGTCAGTATATA
This sequence comes from Tricholaema leucomelas, assembly GCA_013400475.1. Taxonomy (NCBI): domain Eukaryota; kingdom Metazoa; phylum Chordata; class Aves; order Piciformes; family Lybiidae; genus Tricholaema lacrymosa; species Tricholaema leucomelas. The sequence goes on from WAAF01021069.1 coordinate 79,083, forward strand.
ACAATGTCAGTATAAAATATATCAATATGTAACTATTATCTCAGTATAAAATAGGTCAATGTAAAATACTATGCCAATATAAAAGGTATCAATGCATAACTCCTATGCCAATATAAAAGATGCCAACATAAAAGGTGCCAATATAAAAGGTATCAATGCATAACTCCTATGCCAATATAAAAGAAGCCAATATAAAAGGTGCCAATATAAAAGGTGCCAATATAAAAGGTATCAATACATAACTCCTATGCCAATATAAAAGATGCCAATATAAAAGGTATCAATACATAACTCCTATGGCAATATAAAAGGTATCAATACATAACTCTTATGCCAATATAAAAGGTATCATTACTTAACTCCTATGCCAATATCAAAGATGCCAATAAAAAAGATCAATACAAATTTCTATGCTAATATAAAAGTTGCCAATATAAAAGGTATCAATACATAACTCTTATGCCAATATAAAAGGTATCAATACACAACTCCTATGCCAATTTAAAAGATGCCCATATCTAAATGTGATGTCAATATATGACTATGATGTCAATATAAAATATAGAAACACATTCAAAATACAGATAAATGTCTATCAACCTATAAAATAAGAGCATTGTATAGACTGCAAAGGGAATCACACAGTCACAGGATGGTAGGGGTTGGAAGGAGCCTCTGGAGGTTCACTTTAACCCCTCCTTGGAACAATGATTGCAGCTGAGGGTGACTCTTGTGAATAATCACTGCTGGCTCTTCCACACACCTCTCCAAAGTGGCTCAAGGAAGGTGGTTTTATTTCATCAGGGCAGGAGTTTTTGGCTGAGAGAAGTTATATACATATATATATACATATATATAAGGAGAGCATCTTGGACAATGAGCCAAAGGGAAGTTAGATACATATCTATATATATAAAGAGAACATCTTGGACAATGAGCCAAAGGGAAGTTAG
>WAAF01021070.1:0-28950 GCA_013400475.1 Tricholaema leucomelas
ATTCTATTCTATTCTATTCTATTCAACTCTATACTTACCAAGGTCTTAGGTTTTAGCTAGCTAGTCTACAGACACTGACAGAGGCTGTATGTAACCAAAACTGAAGAGTTGCTGGAATAAAATACCAATCAGTGAAAGCTGCAGCTTTGCTGGCTTGTCTTGATTGACAGTTGGGCTGTATGTGCTCCCTCAAGGATTTCAGTCTTTGCTTGTTCTTCCTCCTTAGGCCTTGTACAGTATTTAGTACAGTAGTGACTTCTGATGCCAAGGTCTTCCATGCCTTTTGTCCTCCAAAACTGTTTTACAGCTAAACTATTGTCAGGAAAGACCTTCCAGCATGCATGCCAGTGTCATGTTTAGCCAGCAGTGTGCCCAGGTAGCCAAGAGAGCCAATGGCATCCTGGCCTGCATCAGGAATGGTGTGGCCAGCAGGAGCGGGGAGGTCATTCTGCCCCTGTACTCTGCACTGGTTAGACCACACCTTGAGTACTGTGTCCAGTTCTGGGCCCCCCAATTTAAGAGGGACATTGAGATGCTTGAACGTGTCCAGAGAAGGGCAACAAGGCTGGTGAGAGGCCTTGAGCACAGCCCTACGAGGAGAGGCTGAGGGAGCTGGGATTGTTTAGCCTGGAGAAGAGGAGGCTCAGGGGAGACCTTATTGCTGTCTACAACTACCTGAGGGGTGGCTGTAGCCAGGAGGAGGTTGCTCTCTTCTCTCAGGTGGCCAGCGCCAGAACAAGAGGACACAGCCTCAGGCTGTGCCGGGGGAAGTTTAGGCTTGAGGTGAGGAGAAAGTTCTTCACTGAGAGAGTCATTGGCTACNTTGCTTTGGGACAGCTGAAAAATTTGTTTGCAGGAGCATGGTCCTGCATCCGACTAAACCTGCCATGAACACCACACTCTCACCTGAGTGATGGCTATCTCCGGACTGCTGCAACTCCTTGGCTGCCAAGAGCATAGCAGGGTCCTGGGCACCTCTGGTAACATACTTGGCTTAAGGAGGGGATGTTTTGCAGTTGAAGAAGAGTGTATTGAAGGAACATGGCAGGTTGTGGGCAAGTAATAGGACATCTGGCAATGCCAAAAAGCATCTTGTGAGGCTTCAGCAGCAGTCACTTGAAATGGCAGGACTGTGGGCAACAAGCTGGACCATTTGCTCTATGGCTAAGGCAGGGTGGTACAGTGGCTTGACCTAGACCTAAGGAGAATCAGGCTTCTTTCCACTGAGAGAGGGACAAGGGGAGCAATAGCATGGCTACAGTCTAAGTGGGTGCACAGCCTATGGTGCTGTGGGACAGGAAAAAACACACAGTACACTGTGTAATAAGCCTACAGTCCCCAGAACAGCCTATCTTTCCAAGGCTATCATTTTTGACATGGAAGAGAGACAGCTTTTCTGCTTACCACAGGATCACAGAAGCACAGAATGTCAGGGGCTGCAAAGCTGCTCAAAAGCTCATACAGTCCAACCCCCCTACCACAACAGAATCATCTCTACCAGATCACACAGGAACACATCCAGGCAGGCTTCGAGTATCTCCAGAGAGGGAGACTCCACAACCCCCCTGGGCAGCCTGTCCCAGTCTTCTGTCAGACTTACAGGGGAAAAAAAACACCTCCTTGTGTTTACATGAAACTTCCTATGCCTCAACTTCCACCCATTGCCCCTTGTCCTGTCATTGGGCATCACCCAGCAGAGTCTGGCTCCATCCCCCTGGCGCTCACCCTTAACGTATTTATAAGCACTGATGAGGTCACCTCTCAGTCTTCTCCTCTCCAAGCTAAAGAGCCTCAGCTCCCTCAGTCTCTCCTCATAAGAGAGATGTTCCATTCCCTTCATGATCTTTGTGGCTCTGCACTGGACTCTCTCAAGCAGTTCTGTGTCTCTCTTGAACTGGTGGGCCCAGAATATACGTTTTCAAGAGAGCTTTGTTTCCTATCTGAGTGCTATAGGATGCTTGTGTCATTCTGATGTGTGTCAATCACCTTTGTGGCTACACAAAGATGACCTGTTTGAACCCCCCTCTCTCGACATTGTTTGAACCCCTCTCTCTCTAAACTAGGATGAACATTTACCCTAGCTTGATGTGCAGTGCTCTGTGTGAATTCTCATAGCCCATCAGTACCTCATAAGGAGCTCCCTTTCTTGGGAAGGCTGTACTCCTTTCCGGCTCACTTTCACTCCTCAGCAAGCTGGCACGACCTTTTAGAAATGATACCCGCTTTGAACAGATGCAGGAGTCCCCGAACTGCCTGATCCTTGTTGTCTTAGCGAAGGCCAGTAAAAGTGACCCTGAGCTGCCACACTGAATCGCGCAGGCGATCGCCTCTTGCAGGGTAGCAGTGACACCCGGTGGCCACTGAGTACGTTCAGAAAGCCCTTTTCAACTGAATTCCACCTTACTCCCCTCCCTGCCCGCCCTTGGTGAGGTTGGAGGGACATTAAACACAGTAAAATGATACTCGAAAGCTTTGCAGAAAGCAATTCAGCTCCTTCGCAGCTCCCTCAGCTGTCTAAACCAAAGAGTGAGCGATGGATTTCTTTGTCCTCCTGACAGCTGTACAGTCGAGTGCCAGCTGGATGTGTTGCACTGCACAAGAATGACAACATCTCTGGGAGATGAAAGACCAGATCTCAGCAACAAGGTGTGTGCAAAGGCTATGACTTCCCTAAATTAACTGTCTCCACTTTATTATCCCTAGCAAGCAGCAGAAGATTGCAGTGATGATGATGATGATGATGCAGATCCATGGGCCACAATGGGTTGCATCCACGAATGCTGAGAACTGGGTGATACTGTTGCTGAGCCTCTCTGCATCGTTTTTGAAAAGTCATAGAGTACAGGAGAGGTACCTGATGACTGGAAGAAAGTCAATGTCACTCCTGTCTTCAACGAGGCAAGAAAGAAGACCCAGGCAACTACAGACCAGTCAGCCTCACCTCCATCCCTGGAAAGGTGATGGAGCAGCTCATTCTGGAGGCCATCTCTAACCACATGCAAAGGTTATCAGGAGTAGCCAATATGGATTTACCAAGGAGAGATCTTGCTTGTCTAACCTGATAGCCTTTGATGATACCATGACCAAATGGGTAGACAAATGGGTAGTTGTGGATGTCATCTACCCTGACTTCAGCAAGGCTTTTGAGACTGTGTCCCACAACATCCTCATAGATAAGCTCATGAGATGTGGCACAGAGGGTTGGTCTGTGAGGTGGATCAAAAACTGCTTGACCGCAGAGTTCAAAGGGTTGTCATCAGTGGCACAGAGTCAAGTTGGAGGCCTGTGGCCAGTGGTGTTCCCCAGGGATCAGTACTGGGTCCAGTTTTGTTCGGTACTTTCATCAATGACCTGGATGAAAGCATTGAGTGCACCCTCAGCAAGTTCCTGATGATACAAAACTGTGGGGGTGGCTGACACCCCTCAGGCTGTGCTGCCATCCAACGAGACCTGGACAGGCTGAGTGCTGGATGATGGCAAACCACAGAAAGTTCAACAAGGTCAAGTGCAGGGTCCTGCATCTGAGGAGGAATAACAACAGGTACCAGTACAGGCTGGGGCTGCCCTGCTGGAAAGCAGCTCCATGGAGAAAACTCTCGGAGTGCTGCTGGGCAGCAAGTTCTGCATGGGCCAGCAGTGTGCCCTTGTGGCCAAGAGAGCCAATGGCATCCTGGGGTGATCAGAGGGCTGGAGCACCTCTTCTGTGTGGACAGACTGAAAGAGTTGGGGCTGTTCAGTCTGGAGAAGAGGAGGTTCTGAGGTGGCCTTATTGTGGCCTTCCAGGATCTGAAGTGGGCCTACAAAAAAGCTGGGGAGGGACTTTTTAGGCTATCAGGACGTGACAGGACTGGGGGGAATGGAGCAAAGCTGGAGGTGAGAAGAGTCAGACTGGATGTGAGGAGGAAGTTGTTGAGCATGAGAGTGGTGAGAGCGTGGAATGGGTTGCCCAGAGAGGTGGTTGAGGCCCCATCCCTGGAGGTGTTTCAGGCCAGGCTGGATGAGGCTGTGGGCAGCCTGATCTAGGGTAGGGTGTCCCTGGCCATGGCAGGGGGGTTGGGGCTAGATGATCCCTGTGGTCTCTTCCAACCCTGACAGACTCTGTGATTCTGTGAACCTGTTTCAGTGTTTTACCACCCATGTACTGCAGAAGAGGATAAAGCCCACACAGTGCACCATGAACTGCAGTTTAGGGAAGAGGGTCTGCATTAGTCCTCCTTCAAACCCATCCATGGACTGCTTTTGCCCAAGAACCTGTGTGCACTTGGTGGGTGAAGTGGGAGGGTGGACAATTTCAAGATGTACTGAAAGGTGATGTAATTGTGGGTGAGAACAACCAATGAGTTAGATTTTGTGAGGCTGTTTGTTAATACCTTTGGTAGGCATGACATAGATGGTCTAGAATAAGGGGTGGATAAGGTCCTGGGTTTGGTTAGGGTGGAGTTATTTTTCTTTACAAGAAGCTAGGAGGATCAACATGTAGGACAGCCTGCTGAGCCAGATGATGACATCGTGCCTGCTATATAAGGGAAGGGATGAACTGGGGCAGACACTGCAGTTTTTGGTGTACAGCACAGGGTGGGCAGCTTATGTCACTTCCTTTTATACTGCTTCACACTATACTACACACTAACTTAGTGTGATTGTTGTTCCTTTTTGTTTCTTTATTCTCTGTATTGTTCCATTAGACTCCTCTTATCTCAACCTCCAAGTATTTTTAAACATGTTTTTTTGGCATTTTGCTCCCAATACTCCTCCCCTCCCCACCAGGAAGTGAGGAGGGCAATGGAGTGCGCAGCTGCATGTAGCTTGGTTGCCAGCTGGACCTGAACCACGACAGTGATCAAAGATGACAAAAAGGCTGAGGTACTGAATGCCTTCTTTCCTTCAGTATTTAGTAGTAAGACCAGCTGTTCACTGAGTGACCAGCCCCCTCAGCTGGAGGACAGGGGTGGGGAGCAAAATGAAGTTCCCATAACCCAAGAGGAAATGACCAGTGAACTACCACATCAATTAGATGCACGCAAGTCTATGTAGCCAGATGAGATCCACCCTGTGATACTAAGGCAGTTGGCAGAAGCTGCTTCCTGCCATTCCTCAGCAGGCCTGGCAAACAGGGGAGGTCCCAGCTGACTGAAGGTTAGTTAACAGGATGCCCATCTGTAAGAAGCACTAGAAGGATGATCCTGGGAATTACAGGACTGTCAGTCTGACCTGGGTGCCAGGGAAGGTTATGCACTAGATCATCTTGAGTGCCATCATGTGGCATATACAGCACAACCAGGCAATCAGACCCAACCAACATGACTTCATGAAAGGAAGGTCCTGCTTTGACTGGCCTGATCTCCTTCTGTGGCAAGGTATGCTGGTTTGGGGCTAATTGGAATATTTTAATGAAAGAAATTAGGTCATTTGATGTGAGAAGAAAATAATGGTGATGTCTATATAATGCATTGGTTTAGCTTAGGGATATAAAAACAAGAAACAGTAACAAAGTCACTCAGTCCCTGTCTGGCTGCTGCTTGCTTCGTTAATTCCTTTGCCTGGACCTGTATAACTCAATCTAATCATTCTTCTTCTAACTCTCTGTCAAGGTCCAGAGGACAGAGATTAACAAGATCTCTGTCCCAAGGAGCAAGACCTGTTCTTATGGATTTCCGTGTTGTGAAATTAAGGTGCAAATGAGACCATATATCACCATGAAACTATTTATTAAAGGGTAAGGTTGGACAAAACAGAGGGAGAGAGGTGGAGGGGGAAGTGAGGGATAAAGGAATGACAGAGAAGAAGAGAGAAGAATCAAGGAAGGAAAAGAGCTGGGATCATATTGCTCTCAGTCGCAGGTTGGGGGGGAGAGAGAGAGACGGGTGCGTGGCCCAGGGATGAGCTTCTGTGGAGTCCGCCAGAGGTGCTTCCGGTGGTGGTCTGCCCTTGGTGATGGTCTGCCCTTGGTGGTCCGGTGGAGGTGCCACTCGTGGTCTGATGGTGGTCCCACTGGATGCTCTGGTTAGAGTGCCATTTGTGGTCTGATGGTGGTCCTACTGGAGGTCTGGTGGGAGTGCCACTGGTGGTCTGCTGGGAGTGCCACCCAGTGCTGTGGTGGGAGTGCCACTGGTGGTCTGGTGGAGGTCCCACCCTTTGGCAGGCATTCCTCCTGCCTTTTATACAGTTTTCTGCCACAGTGTCTGGCTGCAGCTCCCCAGGAAATCTTCCTGTGTATTCTCATGCATTCGCAGGGGTCCAGAGCCACTGGGGAGAGGACCTCCGCCTCCTCCCTGCCTGTACCTGTCCATACCCTGAATACACACAGGCCTTTTCCCTCCGGGGCAGCTGAGATAAGCCGTAGGCACCCTGGGCATTCCAGCCAGGCTGAGGTTCAGGAGTTTCCAAGTCTTGTCTATTGATTTGCATCCCTGAGCTTTAGGCCAAGCACCTAGTCTGAGTCCCAGAAGCTAACAAAGGCAATCTTTATCTTTGTTGATGAACAAGAGATGATGCCATCTTTATCTTTGTTGATGAACAAGCGAGAGGCTTTAGACTCTCACACTCCCTATCTGCATCTCACCCCTGCATGTAAGATAAGAGAGGAGGTGGGAAGAAGGATGTGAGTCAGTTTGGAGCCCTCCTGGGCATTTCTGCTGTTTGGGAGGGGGTTTGTATTTCTGTATTACTTTTAACTTGTATATAATTGTATATAGTTGTGAATATCTGCATATATATTGTGTATATATGCTCGTACATTTGTGCTGTGCTGTAAAATATAGCTTCATCTCTGGGCACAGAGGAACCAGGTGAAGTTCAACAAGGACAAGTGCAGAGTACTGCACCTGGGGAGGAATAACAAACTGCACCAATACAGGCTGGGAGGTGATCTGCTGGAAAGCAGTCCTGTGGAGAGGACCCTGGGGGTCCTGGTAGGTAACATCCATGGGACAGCAATGTGCCCTTGTGGCCAAGAAGGCCAATGGGATCCTGGGGTGTATTAGGAGGAGTGTGTCCAGCAGATCAAGGGAGGTTCTCCTGCCCTTCTACTCTGCCCTGCTGAGACCTCATCTTGAATACTGTGGTCACCTTTGGGCTCCCCAGTTGAAGAGGGACAGGGATCTGCTGGAGTGGGTCCAGTGGAGGGCTAGGAGGATGATGAGGGGACAGGAGGGCATGGCTTATGAGGAGAGGCTGAGAGACCTGGGGCTGTTTAGTCTGGAAAAGAGAAGACTGAAAGGGGATTTGATAAATGTTTATAAGTATCTGATGGCTGCCAGGAAGGTGGGACAGGCTCTGCTCACTGCTCCCTGGGATAGGACAAGGAGCAATGGGTGTAAGTTGCAGCAAAAGAGGTTCTGCCTCAACACAAGGAGGAACTTCTTTACTGTAAGGGTCACAGAGCACTGGCACAGGCTGCCCAGAGAGGTTGTGGAGTCTCCTTCTCTGGAGACTTTCAAGGCCTGTCTGGATGTGTTCCTGTGTGATCTGTGTTAGATAGGATTGTCCTGCTCTGGCGAGGGGGTTGGACTCGATGATCTCCTTGGGTCCCTTCCAACCCCTAACATCCTGTGAGCCTGTGATCCTGTGATTCATCCTTAACTACCATCTGGCTGAGTTAGTCTGGTGAATTATTTGTGTGTGTGTAAACTCCCAAACTACCACACAAGGTGACCTGCTTAGAAAACGAGGGAATGACCATGAATGTTGCCTACCTTGCTCTTAGTAAAGCTTTTGACATCATTTCCCACAGCACCCCACTGAGCAAACTGGCTGCTCGTGGCTTGGATGGGGATATGCTTTGCTGAATGGAAGAATGGCTGAATAGCTGAGCCCATAGAGTTAGAATCATAGAATCATAGAATGGTTTAGGTTGGAAGGGACGTCACAGATCATCTAGTTCCAGCCTCCTGCTCTAGGCAGGGATACTTTCCACTAGAACAGGTCACTCAAGGCCTCATCCAACCTGGCCTTGAACACCTCCAGGCAGGGAGCATCCACAACCTCCCTGGGCAACCTGTGCCACTGTCTCACCACCCTCACTGGAAAGAACTTCTTCCTAAAGTTGTGGTGAATGGAGTTAAATTTAGTTGATGGCTGGTCACAAGTGATTCCCTGGGGTTCAGTGTTGGGACTAGTTCTTTTTTACTGTCTTTATCAGTGGTCTGCACAAGGGGACTGAATGTAGCCTTGGTAAGTTTGCAGGCAACACCAGATCAGGTAAGTACGTTGATGTGCTTGACCTAGACAGGCTGGATCGAGGGGCTGAGGTCAGTTCTGTGAGATTCAACAAGGCCAAGTGCTGCGTCCTGCACTTGGCTCAAAACACTACAGGCTTTGGGAAGAATGGCTAAAAAGCTGCCTAGTGGAAAAGGATCTGGGAGTATTGGTCAATATCCAGCTTAATATGAGCCAGCAGTGTATCTAGATGGTCAAGAGGGTCAGCAGCATCCTGACCTGTATCAAGAATAGTGTAGACAGCAGGAGCAGGGAAGTGATTGTGCCCTTGGACATTGGTGAGGCTGCTCCTCAAATACTGTGTCCAATTTTTGGCCCCTTACCTCAAGAAAGACATTGGATTGCCAGAGCACTTTAGAAGGACAAGAAAGCTGGTTAAGAGTCTAGAGAACAAGTCTTGTGAGGAGCAGCTGAGGGAACAGGGATTGTTTAGCCTGGAGAAAAGGAGACTGAAATGAGACTTTCACCACCCTCTACAACAACCTGAAGTTTGTTCTTCAAAGTAACAAGCTCTAGGACAAGGAGAAACCACATCAAGATGCACCTGAGAAGATATTAGGAAAAAGTTCTTCACAGATGTGGTTGTTTAGCCTGGAGAAGAGGAGGTTCAGGGCAGACCTCATTGCTGTCTATAACTAGGTGAAGGGAGGCTGTACCCAGGTGGGGTTGGTCTCTTCTCCCAGGCAACCAGCAACAGAACAAGGGGACACAGTCTCAAGCTGTGCTGGGGAAGTCTAGGCTGGATGTTAGGAGAAAGTTGTTGTCAGAGAGAGTGATTGGCATTGGAATGGGCTGCCCAGGGAGGGGGTGGAGTCACCGTCCCTGGAGGTGTTCAAGCAAAGCCTGGATGAGGCACTTAGTGCCATGGTCTGGTTGACTGGGTAGGGCTGGGTGCTAGGTTGGACTGGATGATCTTGGAGGTCTCTTCCAACCTGGTTGATTCTATGATTCTATGATTGTAAAGCACTGGAACAATCTGCCCAGTGAAATGGTGAAGTCACTATCCCTGAAGGTACTTAAAAGTGTAGATGTGGTGCAAAAGGACATGATTTAGTGGTGACCTTGCAGTGTGAGGTAGGACTGATGATCCAACCAAAGCAATTCCATGATTCTTTGTTCTCTATTCATTAGTATTTTATACCCACTTCAGGCCAAGTGTGAGCAACAGGATAACACAGAACAGAGATATAATTGCAGATATCTGAAAAGGGTTTGGAAACAAACCAAAGCGAGGATGCAAGGTCTTGATAAGACTTAGAAAGTCTTCAGTTTTGTTCCACAGAATCATTTCAATACATTTCAGAACTATGTGTTCTCTTCTCAAATAGCATGGTTGTCTTCTGGCCAGATCTGCAGTGGCCTGCCACTAATCTTGATGGGTTTCCACTATACTAATTTCTTCAGTGAAAACTTTCTACCAGAGCCTTATCTGGTATCCTCTTGTAGGCGCTCACTAAGAATCACATAGAATCACAGAAACACCCAGGTTGGAAAAGACCCTCAGGATTATCAACTCCAACCTATAATCCTACTCTACAAGATTCATCTTAACCCATGTCTCAAATAACCCTTAAGCACTTCCAGAGTGGGTAACTCAACCACCTCCCTGAGAAGCTCATTCCGATGCCTGACCACTCTCTTCATGAAAAACCTTTTCCTGATATCCCATCTAAACCTACCCAGCCTCAGCTTGAGGTCATTCCCCCTGTGATGACAGTTTAAACAGTCCCTTCAGTTGAAATGCTCTTTCCTCCCTTGTTCACCAAGCAACCCATGAAGAAGACAACTGTGCTAGATATAACCACCAAGACAGAAACACAAAAGTGTAACAGACACCTGACAAAGGGCCATGGCTTGCTAGAGACTGGTAGAGATCAGCTTAGTGCCCCTCAGGCTTTAACCTGTGCATCCGTGCCCAGGCTCTTGCCCTGCTTTTGTGTGGTTGTGTGGGCTCAGCCCTACAACTAATAGGAACGGACCACAGTGCACCTTTGACTTGGTGTGTAAAGGGAATCCTAACACAGAGCAATTTGGAGTTGGTTCCCCAAAGCAAGTTGGATCTTGTCCTCTTAGAATGAAATGCAACATAAGGATACTTCTGCTGTCATTGTCAAAGGAAAAGTTCACAGGAAGTTCTTTGGGGGTATTTAAGTGGACATTAAAGTGGCCAAGGCAATTACCTCATATGTGCCAGAGAGAGAGAAGAGTGGAGGGAAGAGTGAGATAACGTCCCACGTGGTTGATGTTTTCTTGGTGGAGGGTGCACGTTGCTATTTGTTGTGCTGCCTTTTATCCCTGAATTCCCTTCAGTTTCCCACACAGGGGCATTTGGTAGAGGTGGTCTCAGAGACAGCAGATCACACTCTGCTCGTGAGATGTCACAAGCACTTTGAGACCCCAGTTTAGCTTGGGGCACCTGTGCATAGTGCTGTGGCAGTTGCAGGATGGTGAGCACCCTGAATATTCCAGGTGACTGATGCTTCACTTCTGTCTGTGCAGGCTCAGTTCTGAAGGTGGCAGCAACTGCCTTGAGTTGGCAGTGGTGTAGACACCCAAGCAGTGTCTGAACCGCAATATCCTGTTCCAGGAGCAGACTGTAAGTTTCTTGAATACAAAGAAAGGGAGGCAGAGAAGCAGTCTGCTTGAGACAAACTTCTGCGGCAACATAGCTTCCATATCACCGAAAGAATGTCAGGGGCTGGAAGAGACCTCCAAAGCTCATCCAGTCCAACCCCTCTACCAGAGCAGGATCACCTGTACCAGATCACACAGGAATGTGTCCAGGCAGGTGTTGAGTATCTCCAGAGAGAGAGGCTCCACAACCCCCCTGGGCAGCCTGTTCCAGGGTTCTGTCATGCTCACAGTGAGAAATTCCTCCTCATGCTTACATGAAATCTCCTATGCCTCACCTTCCACCCATTGCTCCCCTGTGGCTCAGACTCCAGCCATTGCCACCTTGTGGCTCAAACTCCATCATAGTGGCTGGTGCTGTTCCAGCAAGTGGAACATAGTGGCTCAGACTCCAGCCATTGCCATCTTGTGGCTCAAACTCCATCATAGTGGCTGGTGCTGTTCCAGCAAGATCTTCCTCTTTACAGTGTTTTTTAGAAAAGTAGGTGAGAGAAGCAGAGAAGCAGAGGAGATGGCACAGGTAAGCATGCAATGTACTATGGCTAAAATATTCACATTAAAATGTGAATCCTATTAATGATATAATTCTACCAGCATTAACCATGAACTCACCCTTTTAGTCCTAGTTCCTATCTATTGAACCAATGTATTGCTTGCACAGCCATGAACAGTTGTCTTCTTGACCAGCAACCTTCATCTGGACACAAATCTCTTCAAGAGAGACCATGGCATCATATATGACAGCAGAACATTCTCCTTTGGTCAGGTTCAACACCCCCCACACCTTGCTCCTTCAGTTGCTAACAATTGGTTTTGCAGAGTCGTTTTGGACAATTGTTAGACTTACAGCTTCAATTCACCAGAAGAATACTGGGTAATGGACTTGCAATGTAGATTCTCTAGAAGTATTTAGTGCCTAATTTTAAACCCACTGTGTACAAAGAAGGGCTCAAGGTCTGTAGCCGTTGTTTGTCCTGAGGTATAATAGTCAGAATGGCTAATGCCTCCTATACCCACTCCAGCCTCTTGGTAGTGATAGCATCATAGAACTATAGAACCACCTGGGTTGGAAAGGACCCCTACAGGTCACCTAGTCCAACCCCACTGCAGTCAGCAGGAACATCCTCAACTAGATCAGGCCTCCCAGAACCCTGCTGAGCCTCACCTCGAATATCTCCAGGGATAGAGCCTCAACCACCTCTTTGGGCAACCTGTTCCAGTGCTCAGCCACGCTCATTGTAAAGAACTTTTGCCTAGCATCCAATCTAAATCTGCCTTTCTCTAGTTTGAAGCCAGTTCCCCCCACTGCAGGCCTTTGTACACAGTCCCTCTCCAGCCTTCTTGTAGGTCCCCTTTAGGTACTGGAAGGTTGCTATTAGGTCCCCCTGTAGCCTCCTCATCTCCAGGCTGAACAACCCCAGCTCCCTCAGCATGTATTTGTAGCAGAGGCTTTCCAGTCCCCTGATCACTTTCGTAGCCTGCCTCTGGATCCCCTCCCTCAGGTCCTTCCTATACTGAGAGCTTCAGAGCTGGGTGCAGTACTCCAATGAGGTCTCATCAGAGCAGATTAAAGTGTTGGAATCACCTCTCTGGATCTGCTGGCAACACATCTTTTGATGCAGCCCAGGATGTGATTTTTTCCCTGGGCTGCAAGCACACACTGTCTGCTCATTCCCAGCTTCTCATCCATCCGCACCCCCTAGTCCTTTTTTGCATGGCTGCTTTCTATCAGCTCCTCCCCTAGCCTGTATTGATAGTGAGGATTGTTCTGACCCAGGTGCAGGACCCTGCATTTGGTCCTGTTGAACCTCATGAGGTTCACCTGGGCCCACGTCTCCAAATTGCCCAGCTCCCTCTGGATGACCTCCCATCGACTGCACATGAAAAAGATGCAATGTCTCAATGCGCCCAAGAATGTCTCTCTGTGTGACTTGATTTGGTATAATTGAATACCTGGTTTGGACAAAGCGAAAGCAGAATCATCCACATTGCAAAATGACATGTTTCCACAGGTTTAGATGACAGAAGGTCCCATCAGAGCACCCCCAGGACAACCTGAATGGTGCTGGATGAATGTATGTCTGGCAAATTCACTCAGCTGAGAAATACATCATCCTTACAAAGGGCCTTGTGTCTGCTGGAAATGATGGTAGTGGATGATGCATTTCTGGCACCCTGCATAGAAACACATGTTCAGTGGAACTGCCTATAAAATGGACTGTGATATGCTTACATGCATCATTGAACTCCTTCCTTCTTCACAAGGATAATCCCAGCACATGCACATGTCCCTTACTGACTGTTTAAGGCTTATCTCAGGTGCGTTCCCCAAAGTGATCTGAGAAAATGTGATGTTTTTGTTACAGGAAAATGAACATCTTCCTGTCCTTTCCTCAAGAGTACTATCCACAGGAGACTCTAATACACCTTCAAAGTCCAAGTTATCATAACAAAGCACCCTAGATTATTGGCTGTTTCAGTCCAGATGGCATCATCTCAGCAGGCAGCTAAGCTAAGAGTTTGGTTGAAATGCCTTTATGACATCCCTTCATCACCTCCAGGTTGTCAAAGAGGAAAAGAAGCCAAGAGGCAGAGTCAAGGCAAGGAAGATTTACCACAGTGAGGTCAGATAAGATGATAAGATAAAGGAAAATACTTCTGTTTGTAACATCAGGGGAACAGATGAAAGACAAACTGCACAGACCCACAAACCAAAGCCAGAAAAAAGGGCTGCACCCTCACCTGGAAGCAGGGAAAGCCCCACAGAAACCCAGAACAGGAAACTTTACAAGTGATAGAATACACTGTAAGTGCCATAACCCCTACTGGCACCAGGCAGCCTTCTCCTTTTTCAGTAAGTATGGTGTGAGTCTGCTGTTGAATAAAGGCCTTTTACTGCACCACTGAGTGGGGCAGGATTAGCACTCCTGCCCCCATCCCTTCCAGTGGGGACAGTCAGCTAAAACCAATACATTCTTGAACTCTTATTCTATACCATACTCAGAAGCATTTAATATAGAACATGCATCATTCACTGTCTATTCTCACCCATAATGAGATCACCTTGCAGTACACAAAGGATTTCTCTCTCCACCTGCAGCACCCACCAGGTGCACTGAGGCCCCTTGTGATGGTTTGGGTGTTCCCCGTGCCCCCACAACTTTAGAAATTACCCAGACTAGACTCAGTCGGCTCTGGAAATTTGAATGAAGCTTATATTTACAGCTGGCACAATGTACAAGCAGATATTTACAGTATATACAGTTATAGACAGGAATATACAAGGTAAAAAAAGGTAATACAAACACAATTCCCCTCACAGAAACCTGAGTCCCCAGGAGAGGTTCTCAACCACCCCTCACCTTCCCCCTACCCCTCTCAACCTTACCCCAATCCCAAGGAAGAATGGAGGTTTGGCCAGAGGGATTAAAAAAAGCAAGGTGAAGCAGCCAAGGAAAAGGAGGGTGAGGTTAGAAAGCAAGATGGAGTTCAGCCCCAGCAGGCAAAGCAGAAGAGAACAGCCCAGCACGAAGTGCCCAAGCGAAGTGCAGAGCAAAAGTGACCTAATCTTTGTTTTGCTTTTCTTCTTTACACATCCCAGCAAGACTGTGAGCGAAGTAGACCTCACCATTGTTTTCATTTCTCAGCCTATCATCTAGTTCTTCTCACCAAAACATGCTAGCTAGGCTCAAACTAGCACACCCCTAGACAAAATCAATCCATGGATGGGTTTGCCGTTGCCTGAAGAAGGATTAACCCAGATCTTCTTTCCCAAACATGCTCTTCACACGAACCACAGGAAGTCTATTTCCTTCTGTAAGACATGGCAATTTGGATTGGATAGGGCCAGCTTGATTAGTAGATCTTCTGGTGTTAAGCAGCCAAATGGCTCATGCTAGATGGTGACTCTTCCCATTGTTCTCAGGGTGGTTTTTTAGCAGGCTGTTGTAATGTTTGACCCTTCCAGCAGCTGGTGTATGGCAGGAGATGTGATATACCACCGGATGCCATGCTCCTTGGCCCAAGTGTCTATAAGCCTGTTTCTAAAATGAGTCCTGTTATCTGACTCAACTCTTTATGGAGTGCTGTGTTGCTATAGAACTTACTTTTCAAGGCCCAGCATGATGTTCTTGACAGTGGCATGGGACACTGAATGTGTTTCCAGCCATCCAACGCTTGCTTATACTGCTGCAAGCATGTAGCATTTGCCCTGGTGGGTTTGTGGCAGTGTGATGTAATCAATCTGCCAGGCTTCCTGTTGGGAACTGGCTGAAGGAGTGTCATGGAGGGCCTGTAGGCCCGAAAAATAGGCTCATTCTATGCCTCACTTTGCCTTGCCTGCCCAAACATGTTCCTCCCCAAACCAGGGCTAAACAAGCCCCAAACGGGGGTAAACACATTAAAAGGCATGAAAAGATACAACAGGCCGAGGTGCCATGGTGTATGGCCCTGCTAAGGCCTGTGTAGCAAACAAGTCACATAAGCAGCATGTTTACAGGTTGCACAAGCCCACACTGTCAGCGTGTGGCCCAGCCTATGCTCGCTCCATATTTGGAGGCAGAAGGCACAGTGATTTCGCCTGTTACGGTATCGTTTGGCTGACTGCCAAACCGATTGGTCAGCAGTGGCCAATTAGGGCAATTGATCTTGGCCCATAGTTTATAAATGAGAGCACACAGTGCTCCAGAGCTCTTCTCTCGCTCTCACTCTCTGGGTTCACTCCTGCCCACGATCGCTTACACTTGTACTCGGGCAACCTTGTTATTATTTAGACTCAGCGGCCTATTTGCTTATGTTACTGTGGAGATGGAATCTCCCAGCCAGCCGCGGTGAGCTGATCAGGACTTTGGTCCTGCATTGTCCATGTATTTGCGGAGCACAGACTCCAGCCAGCCGTGTATGCCCATTGCTCGATTGCCTGGTAAGAGCCATTGCCGCCGAGATACCAGGAGCAGACCCTCTTGTCTGCATATGCGATCAGCCTGCCGGCCAGCGTGAGAACCGTGCTCAGACTGCACGGCACCCATCTTCTCCAGCACCAGAGGTTCTGCCAACGGTCCCAGCAGTTCCAGGACAGAGTAACCAGAAGGAACCGGGAGACAAGGCGGACAAAGCATCCTCGCCAGGAGAACGAGGTAGAGACTGTATTGGTTTCCCCAGATAGCTGGGACGACTGAATCATCTCCCCAGAAGCCGGGAGGATTATTAATATCCCCTCAAACCGGGAGGATTTCCAGCCTCACAGGTCCACGGGCAAAGTCCCCCTGAGGTTTGGACACTAGGTAAGTAGGCTGCTGACAAAACCCCGGAGGGTGATTGATAATTATTGATAACTAATCAGAATTGTGAGTGAATACTTTAAAGCCTCTGTAACATCTGTAATCTCCTGCCATAGAGCAGAAAGTGTTCCAGCCCACTCTGCTGGGCAAATGGTATATTGACCCCAAGCGGCACTGAGCCGTGGGGAAAACTCCTCTCTCTGTTACTAGTCTGTTAATAGTTGTATGCTAGTTACTGTAATAGAGTTATTGATAAGCTGTTTGTGATTATACCCATAAGGTTCTTCCATAACCATGATGAATCCATTTTTATATTAAATACAGTGGTTGGGGGTGAGGAGAGTTCAGTATATTGAGTTTAATAAATACATATTTTTATACAAATTATCTCGCACCGATTGATTTCTGCCCTTCGCCACAAATGGGCGGAGGTGGCAGAATTCCCCTCCGTGACAAGGAGAGGGGGCACAAGCCCCTAGAAGCTTGTACAATCAAGCCTTGGTCATGAGGTCTGAGTATTGAAATGCAGTAAGCCACAGCAGTGTATGTGAAGAAGCTCAAAAGGAATTTGTCCTTGAGCCTTCTGATAAACAACTTCTGTGGGACTGTGTCCAGTTCGGGAGGGAATTTAGCTATAGCAGTAGCTGCAAGTAGGGAGGATCATGCAAATTCCAGTCTTTAGATGTGCCAATTGCTAATTAATAGTATCACATTGCATGCTGGGTTTGTGCTCACTTTGCTCACCCTAACTAAAAAATGTATGCTCTGTAACCTGAAGCCTGATGCTCTTAACAGAATAGAATCAACCACGTTGGAAGAGACGTCCAAGATCATCCAGTCCAACCTATCACCCAGCCCTAGACAGTCAATAAAGCATTGGATTGCCTTGAAGCTAGCTCATATTGAGCCGTCTCTTGGCTTTCCTGCCCTGGCAGCTTCCCCCTGTTTATATTTCAGCCACCACTCCCCATACCTCAGAAGCTTTACCCACTTGACTTCTTTGAATGTGACATGTTCCACATTCACAGCTAACCTGCGCAGTGGTTTCCATGTCGAAGTCCAGCCCTTTTTTCAAGCCCATTGCTTCTTTGATGGCCTGAGATATCATGGGCTCACCAAGCCATAAATAATTCACCCTTATGTTGCCAATCCAGGTCCACCTGAGCCACTTCAGTCTTAGCTGCTTGATCTACCTGCTGGTTGTTTTGATGTTCCTTGGTGGCTTGACTCTCAGGTACACAGATATCTATGTGATGTACTTTGCTTACCAAGTTCTCTACTTGAGCAGCAGTATCTTGCCACAGTTCATCTGCCCAGATGGATTCACCCCTGCACTGCCAGTTGTTTTCCTTCCATTGCTGTAGCCACCCCAACAGAATGGATGAGGCACTTAGTGCCATGGTCTAGTTGACTGGCCAGGGCTGGGTGCTAGGTTGGACTGGATGATCTTGGAGGTCTCTTCTAACCTGGTTGATTGATTCTATGGTTCTATAATTCTATGTTTGGCAGCAGGCAGCCTGCGAAGTCTCCCCTTAGAGGGCAAGCAGCATATTGTGCCTCAGATACTCTCCTCTTTGAATACTCTTTTGCATTTCCCCAACTTTGCTTAACTGTTTAAAATGGCTTAACACTGCCTGTGTACTGTACATATCCCATAAATATCTTCCACAACTGAACACAGTGACCTCGTAAGTTAAGGCAACAATGTTTATATTAATAAATAAAACCCAATAATTTTAATAATATCAGTCTTATTAAATATTTGAAATTGGTGGGGCCTCCTCAGCACCTGTCACCTCCATTTCCACTGGTAAGATCTCAGAATCTCTGCTTTAGGTCTGGTTCACGATGTCTTCTAAGATTCCTGGGTGGGAAGGTGTCCCTGTTACAGCACATGGAGAAGCAGAATAGTTTGTCATTGTCAAGGAAAAGAGGACAAGGGTTGCTGGCTCCCCCTTTGCAGCAAGCTGTGTGAGATGAGGTACATGAGAACATAAGAAGGGAAACTGAGGCAGTAGTGTGCATGCTGGGGGTGGAGTTGTGGGAAAGTAGGGCTTGCGGCTTCCTTCCACACCTCTTAGGGGTACAGACACTCCACAGCTGCCTGCTAACACAGAGTCACAGAACATCAGAGGCTAGAAGGGACCTCAAAAGCTCATCCAACCCAACCCCACTGCCAGAGCAGGATCACATATACCAGATCACACAGGAAGACATCTAGGTAGGGAATACATTCTAGTGTCCATAGAACAAAGTGAGTAGCTGCCTTAGTGCAGTCCAACACCAATTCCCAGTCAGCAGTGAAAACTGACAAGTGTTTTTTTCTGTCCCAGAAGACAGCTATTCCGTATCCTGGTGAAACCCTGGGCATTTCCTCATAAAACCCTGTGTTGTGGGTTAACACTGGTAGGCAGCTATGCTCCACACAGCTGCTCGCTCTTCCCCTAGTGGGATGGAGAAGAGAAACCAGAAGGGTAAAAGTAGTAAACCCCAGAAGTTGATATAAACATATTTTAATAGGCGAAGTACAAGAAAGATAAGATATTAATGCACTTCTTCCCATCAGCAGGCATTGAGCCATTTCTAGGAAAGATCACAGAATCATAGAATCAACCAGGTTGGAAGAGACCTCCAAGATCATCCAGTGCAACCTAGCACCCAGCCCTAGCCAATCAACTAGACCATGGCACTAAGTGCCTCATCCAGGCTTTGCTTGAACACATCCAGGGACGATAACTCCACCACCTCCCTGGGCAGCCCATTCCAATGCCAATCACTCTCTCTGGGAAGAACTTCCTCCTAACATCCAGCCTAGACCTCCCCTGGCACAACTTCAGACTGTGTCCCCTTCTTCTGTTGCTGGTTGTTTGAGAGAAGAGACCAACCCCCACCTGTCTACAACCTCCCTTTAGGTAGTTGTAGGCAGCAGTGAGGTCCCCCTGAGCCTCTTCTTCTCCAGGCTGCACACCCCCAGCTCCCTCAGCCTCTCCTCACAGGGCTGTGTGCTCCAGGCCCCTCACCAGCTTCGTTGCCCTCCTCTGGACACATTCCAGTATCTCAACATCTCTCTTGAATTGAGGAGCCCAGATAGTCATCATTATTCATAACAGTTAGCTGGGAAAACAAACACCATACTTCTGAATGTACCTCCTTTCTCACTCTTCCCCTCAGCTTCTTTTTTTGCTGTGCATGGTGAATGATATCCTTTAGCCACCTGAGCTCAGTTGTCCCTGCTGTATCCCCTCACAACCTCTTGCACATCCTGTCGCAGTCCTTGCAGAGGACTTGCAATGGTTTGTCACTGTGATCTCAAAGTGCAGAGACTCAGATGACCATGACATGGAGTTCACTTCAATCAACAGTGGAACTTTATTGTCTGCCCATAAGATAGTGCATGATAGGTAGGCAAAAGTAAGAAGAGAGTGGGGAGAGGTAAAACAAAGTCTAGTGAAGAAAGAAAAGAGAAAGAGGTATATAGCTACCACCAACGCAAGGGTCCAAAGACATCTCCCTGGTCCCAGGTCTGGTCCTGCTGGCCCTTCCAATCCTTTCATGATCTGGTGGAGAGAGCTCTCCAAGTCTCGTTGCTGGGGAGACATCTTTCATAATCAATTTCATACCTGCCACTGTGTGAACTTCACCTCTCTCCAACCCTTGTGCCTACCATAGTAAGGTGGTAGGCAGTATGCATGCCTAAGGAGGAGTGACCAAGGTGTGGTCTGGGCCCAAGGAGGCACGTCCAAGGCATGGTCTGTCCTGGAGACAGGTAGCCTTCAGCCAGGAGGTGTGTTTTCATATTATAATAACATTATAATGAGAAAAGTTGGTCTAAGGATTCATGGCCCCCATAGCAACATCACAGCATCAATCCCTTTTGGCAGCAGTGTGCCGGTTTGAGGCTAACTGGATTATTTTAATGAGAGAAATTAGGTCACTGGTTATGAAAAGAAAACAATGATGATGTCTATATCATTCATTGCTTTACTGAGAGGCATAAAAAAGTGAAAACATAAATAATGTAACCTCACTTTCTCTTGGGACGTTGCCCTGTTCACTTCTCAGTCTGGTCTCTGTGTCACTTGATCTAATCGCTTTCTTCTAACCTTGACCTGTTTTGGCAACTCACCTCCTATTTAGGTAAGCTTCCACTGTGTTAATGTGTGGGTTTCTGAGATAGAGGGACAATGAAACAGGAAAGGGTGTGTGTGTGTTGTGGGTGGGTAGCCTTGAGCCCTTCTGGGCAGTTTGCTTTGTCTGGGAGGGAATCAGGATTTCTGTATTATTTCTGACTTGTAAATACGTTGTGAATATATGACTGTCAGTTTTGCAGTGCTCTAAGTACAGCTTCATCTTACTTCTGAACTGTCTGGGTAGTTTCAGGTACTAAGTGTGGAAGGAGGCTCCTAACCTGTTACAAGCAGTTATGATTCTTTGTTCCAAAAGAATAACTGGGGGCAGTGGAACCATTCATCATGCCTGACACGTACAAACACTCGGTACTAGGTACCTTCTTCCCATGGGACCTGCACCTGCATATCCGTGCAGATTGCACTACGTTGTGCAGGCTCAGTAACTTCACAGAACCACAGAATTAACCAGGTTGGGAAAAACTTGTAAGATTGTCCAGTCCAACCTACAGCCCAGCCCTAGCCAATCAACTGGACCATGGCACTAAGTTCCTCATCCAGGCTTTTCTCGAACACCTCCAGGTATGCCAGTGCCAATCACTCTCTCTGGGAAGAACTTTCTCCAAACATCCAGCCTATACCTACCCTGGCACAACTTGAGACTGTGTCCTCTTGGCTGGGGAGTCTGGTTGCCTGGGAAAAGAGACCAAACTTACCTGGCTACAACTTCCCTTAAAGGAGCTGTAGGCAGCAATAAGATCTGCCCTGACCCTCTCTTCTCCAGATTGCACATCCCCAGCTCCCTCAGCCTCTCCTCATAGGGTTTGTGTTCCAGGCCCCTCACCAGCTTCGTTGCCCTTCTCTGGACACATTCCAGTATCTCAACATCTCTCTTGAATTGGGGGCCTGGAACTGGACACAGGGACTCAAAGTGTGGCCTGACCAGTGTTGAGTACAGGGGCAGAATAACCTCCCTTGTTCTACTGGCCACACTGTTCCTGATACAGGCCAGGATGCCATTGGCCCTACTGTCCACCCGGGCACACTGCTGGCTCATCTTCAGCTACCATCTACCAGTACCCCCAGGTCCCTTTCTTCCTGGCTGCCAATTGACTGAAATAGAAGCTGTACATAGTGATATCAGTATCCCTCAAATAAGCCATCAACTGCTCAAAGCCTTACTCCTACACTCCCCATTCATAAGAAACTTTGAGTTTGCTCATTGGAGCAAGTGTGGAGAGACCATGAAGGAAATGCAGAGAGAAAAAACAAACTACTCAGAGCACTTTTTTCTACTAGTAGGGTTAGCTAGGAAAGATTACATGATTTATTAAACAGGTGTGGACATGAGTATATCTAGTCCCAATTTTCTTTGTTAGCTTATTCACCCCTTTGCTCTGAAAATACTGGCTCATTAGTGGGAGAGCATGCCATTTAGCATATTGACAATTTACCTCACTGGCAAACCAGTGGCACCTCTGGCAATGT
This sequence comes from Tricholaema leucomelas, assembly GCA_013400475.1. Classification (NCBI taxonomy): domain Eukaryota; kingdom Metazoa; phylum Chordata; class Aves; order Piciformes; family Lybiidae; genus Tricholaema lacrymosa; species Tricholaema leucomelas. Next base: position 21,743 of record WAAF01021070.1, read on the forward strand.
AATTACGAAAGGGCGAAAAATGATGCACAGAGGCTGCAGGAGTGAGAAGTGAGAAAAAAATCTGAGAGAAACAGCCTTGTAGACAGTAAAGTGAGAGGATAAGGAGGAAGAAAAGGTGCTAAGGGCACATAGAGCAGAGATTCCTCTGTAGTTGTGGAAAGCCACAGCTGAACAGATACCCAGACTGTAACCCATACAGAGCTACACACTACAGCAGGTGGAGATAATGTGAAAGAAGATGCAACCTGGGAAGAGCCCACGACAAAGCAAACTTTTGGCAGCAGCTGCAGCACATGGAGAGCAGCACATACAAGAACAGGTTTTCTGTCAGAAACTGCAACCCATGGGGAACCTGCAAAGCAGCAATTCATAAAGGACTGTATCTTCTGGGGAGGCATCCCAGACTGAAGCAGGGCAAAAGTGTGAGTAGGGGAGACAAACAGTCACGGACTGACTCTCACTCCCACCACTTGGTGCTATTTGCAAGGGAACAAGGCTGAAGAGTTGAAAGTGAAAGTGAGATGTCGAATATGAGAGGTAGGAGTGGAATAGGAAGGAGAAGTTTCAGCTTTGTCTTTATTTCCTCCTTTTGCATTTATGTTCTCCTTTGTTTTTAATCAGCAGTAAATTAAACTGAACTCTCCAGGTCACAGCTGTTTTGCCCATGATGGTGACTGGTAAATTTATTTCAACCCAGGAATTTTTTAAAATCATATTTTCTCCCCTGTTCTCTCAGGGAGACACAGAGAGTGTGGATGGGTGCAGGTTTGGCAGCTAGCTGAGGCAAACCTGCTACAAAAGTGAGGTGGTAGGCCTGATAGGGCAAACATGGGCTTGTCCATGTTGGCTTGCCCAGACATGTTGCCCTGCTCCTACTTCTGTGCTGGGGGTAGGCAACCATGGGAAGGGAGGGCAAAAGCCCTGGCTTCATCTAATATGGTGAAGCCTGGCAAAGTCCCATTGTGATTGGCTAATCTATGTCCAATGCCCCATTAGTCTCGGGCTGGATATTGATAAAAGGGATAAGCAGGTAGCATGGGGCTGCTGCTGCCTCATTTTGCATCCTGAATGTGCCTGGAGAGCTTACCAGGAACAGGCTCTAACTGCCTGCATGCGATCGGCCTGCATAGCCCCCAGCATGACAGTGTGCTGAGACTGCACACCACAAGACACCCTGCCTGCCCCTGAAAGTCCTGGAGATACACAGATCATTCAGAGGAGCCAGGAGGCAAGGTCAGAGATTGTCTGCCCCCTTTCCCCAGAAGCCTGGGAAGAATCAAGTCTCAGTGGCTGACTCAGAGTTCCCTGAAAGCATTTGGGTACTGTCTGGGACTGTGGCTAGCCCAGTAATAATAATTTTGTGAGTAAATGCTTAAAGGCCTCTTCCAGTATAACATTTGCATTTGCCACTTTGAGAAATAAGTGCTCTGGTTTTGCCTGTGCCCTGCGTGTATAAATTTCCAACCTGTGTGTTTTTGAACCTGTGAATGAGTTTTCTGATGAGCTTCAATGTTAATAAACAGTTTTCATAGTTATTAACAATCATTGTCTGGATATAAAAATTAATACAGATTATTAATTTTGCATAATGAGTCACAAAAAGCAAACAAATATTCTTGCTTAGAAGCTTCCAAGAATTGCTCTGGATTTTATCTGCTTGATAAAATTCTCTTCCAGAGGTTTTTTGAGTGCTTTTACTTCCTAATTATTATTGGCACGTGTTCCTAAAATATCTGTTGCTGCTTTAAATCAGATTTAGAAAAGTCTGCAGCTGCTAGGAAGAAAGCAGAGAAGATCACAGAGTCACAGAACATCAGGGGCTGGAAGGGACCTTGAAAGCTCGTCCAGTCCCACCTCCCTGCCAGAGCAGGATCATCTCTATCAGATCACACAGGAACACATCCAAGTGGGTTTTGAATATCTCCAGAGAGGGAGACTCCACAACTCCCCTGGGCAGCCTGTTCCAGTCTTCTGTCACCTTCACAGGGAAAAAATTCCTCCTCCTGTTTCCATGAAGCTTATGGAAAATTCCATAACTTATGAAAAGTGCCTCAACTTCCACCCATTGCCCCTTATCCTGGCCTTGGGCATCACCCAGCAGAGCCTGGCTCCATCCTCCTGGCACTCACCCTTTACATATTTATAAACATTAATGAGGTCACCTCTCAGTCTCCTCCTCTCCAAGCAACACAGCCCCAGCTCCTTCAGTCTCTCCTTGTGACAGAGATGTTCCATTCCCTTCATGGTCTTTGTGGCTCTGCACTGGATTCTCTCAAGCAGTTTTGTGTCACTCTTGAACTGGAGGGCCCAGAATGTACATTTTTAAGAGAGTTTTGTTTCCTGTCTGGGTGCTATAGGATGCTTGTGTCATTCTGATGTGGGTCAATATTCACCTTCTTAATTACTTTCTGCCAGCCTGGACTCTCTGTTTTGCAATGCTCTTTCTAATGGAAGAAGAGTAGGCCATAAAAACATTCTTTCTCTTCATGTTGACTACCTTAGCAGGACCATGGGAACGTAGAGGAAAATTATGAAGCTAATGAAAGTGGTTTTAAGTGCAAACAACTTTTAAAAAAATACCACAAGGCTGTGCTGCAACTGGGTACTAGAATAGAATAGAATCATAGAATCAGCCAGGTTGGAAGAGACCTCCAAGATCATCCAGTCCAACCTAGCACCCAGCCTTGTCCAATCAACCAGACCATGGCACTAAGTGCCTCATCCAGGCATTTCTTGAACACTTCCAGGGACAGTGACTCCACCACCTCCCTGGGCAGCCCATTCCAATGCCAATCACTCTCTCTGGGAAGAACTTCCTCCTAACATCCAGCCTAATATCTCCTCCAACAGAACTTGAGACTGTGTCCCCTTGTTTTGTTGCTGGGTGCCTGGCAGAAGAGACCAACCCCACCTGGCTACAGCCTCCCTTCAGGCAGTTGTAGACAGCAGTGAGGTCACCCCTGAGCCTCCTCTTCTCCAGGCTAAACACCCCCAGCTCCCTCAGCCTCTCCTCACAGGGCTGTGTTCCAGGCCCCTCACCAGCTTTGTTGCCCTTCTCTGGACACGTTCCAGCACCTCAACATCTCTCTTGAATTGAGGAGCCCAGAACTGGACACAGTAAAGTGCTCCCTCCCCACCAATTAAAATTTACCAGACCAGCTCAGATGGCTTGGAAGGAAGATAAAGCTGTACTGACAGCAAAGCTAAATTGTCAAGCATATATGCATTACATATTTACATCTATTTACAATAATATATAATTGAGAAATAATACAGAGATCAAACCCTTCCCCCTGGACAAAGAAAAAGCCCAGAAGGGGCCAATGCCACCCTCTCTCTCCCCAGACAGAAAAAAACCAGCAAGGCTCACCTGCGAGCTGGAAAATGTTAGTGGAGGAGTGAGAGTAGAATGAAAACACAGCAAACAGAGCCAGTTCCCAAAGGCCAAGAAGAAAGGTCTACACTTGGCTTTTTATACCTCTTAGCACCCCAATGAATGATGCAGACTTTATCATTATTATTCTGTTTCAGCCAATGCCCTCTACTCATTCAGATTCTGCACTGAGCTTACAGGAAGGTCCTGATTTCTCTTACTGGAATTTTCCAATAAGCCTTAAACTACCACACTCATCCAGGCTCATAATTTCTCCCTCATATTCCAATAAGAATTGTCTCTGAGCAGGAGGAGTGGGCTTAGAGGAGTTGTTGAACTGCTGAATTCATTACAGATTTTAAATATGTTGAACCTGTGAGTGGTTTTTCAGTAGGGGCCAGAGCAGGCCAGAAGGGATGCCTGAAATCTCAATTTTATGCTTATCTTTGATACAGCTTCTCCTTGAAGAATGTTGGAAGCTGAATAGTAATAAAATTAAAAGTGTGGGCATGTGGTTCTGATTCTGTTCACACTTGCTCCTTTGGAGACATCAAGTCTGTCACAGACTGCCTGATCTTGATAGAAAGTGATTTGTTTTCTACAAAAGCTGTGACTTCCTATTTGTTGTCACTGAGACAGCATGCTGCAGACTAGGCAGAGGAACTCAGTGGATGCTCACCCTGGAGGATATCTTCAGTGGCCTTCTATTCTGTCAGTCGGAACCTGGAGGCTGTTGGGTTGCTGCTACTGGGGGAGAGGGAGCAGGAGAAAGAGGCTGGATTCCAGGCTTGCTGTAGAGCTTTAATGAGCCTCGCTGCTACATCTTGTATAGAGGCATTGAACTGCACTAGATAGCCTGAGAAGGAAAACAAAGGGATGTAGTATTAAAGATCCCTAAAGAGGAGGCAGATTTATTGTGGGAGCTAAGGCAGTTGCATAAAGATTCAAAATGGGCCAGGACTGGAACAGGATCATGAATTTCATAGAATCATAGAATCGACCAAGTTGGACGAGACCTCCAGTGTCTTGGGGGTTGGACCATCCAGTCCAATCTAGCACCCAGCCCTGTCCAATCAACTAGACCATGGCGCTAAGTACCTCATCCAGGCTTTTCTTGAGCACCTCCAGGGACAGCAACTCCACCACCTCCCTGGGCAGCCCATTCCAATGCCAATCACTCTCTCTGCCAACAACTTCCTCCTAACATCCAGCCTAGACCTCGCCTGGCACAACTTGAGACTGTGTCCCCTTGTTCTGTTGCTGCTTGCCTGGCAGAAGAAACCAACCCCCACCTGGCTGCAACCTCCCTTCAGGTAGCTGTAGACAGCAATGAGGTCACCCTTGAGGTTCCTCTTCTCCAGGCTAAACAGGAAGGCTTCCTCCCTGGAAGAAGCATTAGTTCCTCTTGTCTAAAAGCCAGGTGTGGATTCCTGCAATCTATAGGTCTTGTCCTGGTGTCAACTGATCAATATGGTGTGGTGACAGGAGCCTCTCTACAGCTGTTATGCCGAGGCAAGTATCCCACTCAGTTTTAGAAGTCTCATAATGTGGCTACCAAAAAATGTCATTGTGTAAAATAAGCAGTGCCATAAGAGCAATGCAAAGAATCACAAAACAGAACCACAGAACCACTGAGGCTGGAAAAGACCTCTGAAATCAAGTCCAGCCTATGATCCAACACCACCACATCAGCTAAACCATGCCACCAAGTGCCACTCAATCTTTTCTTGAAGACCTCCTGGGCAGTCCATTCCAGTGCCTAATCACCCTCTCTGTAGCCAACAAGGTAATGTGAGCAATAGTGCCAGCCTTTCTCACTTGAATCTACCTCCTTGTTCCACGTATGGGAAGGGGGTGTGGGAGGTGGTAGAAGAGCCAGTCTGAGGAGAAATAGCATATCCACACATCTAGGACTGGATGGCACATCCATATCTCTGCCCTGATGTTCTCACATGCCACCTTAGTCTAGTTTGCCTGTTTTTTGCCCATCTCAGAATAGGAGTTTCTTCCAACCCTCCCTCGTTTGACAGTGTGAGCTGATGGCAGCTGGAAGCGCAGTGCTCTTCAGCTCAGGCACTGGGATGAGCCTAGCTGCCTTTAAGGGCACCACAGAGTTACAGACCTCCAGAAGCTAGAACGATCCAGGAGGTGTAGCAGAAAGTGTAATCTTTGTATTTCATACCTGTAAGTCCTGCATCCCTACAAATTTGGATGAAAAAAATCAGTCTTCTTCTCCTTTCCCCTCTCTCTCTCCTCCCATGAAGGACAAACAGGTTCCTATCTCCCAAAGAAACCTTCCTGAAATCAGGAGCAGGTGGAAGAAAGGATCTTAAGGAATTCTTCTGTAGTCTGGAATTCAGCTTTGGTTGCCAGCTATATTCCATAGAGAGCAAGCTCTTAAAGTGGAACCACTGTTCTGTTGGCCCTCAGATCTCACAAACAGTCCACATTAATTATTTGTTCTTTCAACTCCCTTCAACACCAGAGGAAAAAACAGTGTTCCTCTGCTTTTGAGGGGGGAAAAAAGAGAAAGCACAGCTAGTAAAGATCATGGAAAACACAGACGTTAAAGGTCATAGGAAATAAGTGCAATAAATAAGGTCCTTTGCAGGGGTCCATCTAATGCAGAGACAGCCACTGGTTGCTATCACAGGTGGCGTGTGTGAAGTGGGAGCTGTTTTGCAGCAATTACCATCAAGAAAGCACCAACAGCAGTTTCTGTATCAGGTAAATCTTTATGTCCTCCTGTCTCTGAAACGGAGCAGGAGTGTAATTCATTGCTGCAGCATCCATCCCTGCTGTTGTGATTATGACCTTGTCAGCCACATTTTCAGGTGTTTAGTAACAGCTGCATGAGTGAACTACAGTAAACACTTGTTCTAGCAAATTTGCCTTCTGCCTCAAATGTTCCAGTGGACCGGAGAGTAGCAAATGTAACACTCACCTACTAGAAAGGAACAAAGGAGGATCCAGGAAACTATAGGCCTTGGTACCAGGGAAGGTCATGGAGCAGGGCATCTCAAGTGCCATTGCACACCACACAGTGAACAATCAGGGGATCAGGCCCAGGCATGTGTTTATGAAGGGCAGGTCCTGCATGATGAACCTGATCTCCTTCTATGACAAGATGGCCCAGCTATGGGATGAGGGAAGGGCTGTGGGTATCATCTACCTAGACTTTAGAAAAGCCTTTGACACAGTTGCCCACAAAATTCTTATGAACAAACTGACTGCTCGTGGTTTGGATGAGAACAGCTCTGCTGGAGAAAGCACTGCTGGACAAAAGGCCCCAAAGGGTGGTGGTCAATGGAGTTAAGTCCAGCTGGCAGCTGGTCACAAGTGATGTCCCCCAGGGCTCAGTGTTGGGACCACTTCTGTTTAACATCTTTATTGGTGACCTTGATGGAGACACAGGGTGTGTCAGCAGTAAGCTTGCAGACGACACCAGGTTGGGTGGCAGTGTTGGTCTGCAGGAGGGTAGGGAGGCTCAGCAGAGGGCCTTGGATAGATTGGATCCATGGCCAATGCCAATGGCACAAGCTTCAACAAGGCCAAATACCAGGTCCTGCACTTGGGCCACTGTGCTAGTTTGAAGCTAGCTAGAATGTTTTGGTGAGAAGAACTAGCTGATAGGCTGAGAAATGAAAACAATGGTGAGGTCTACTTCGCTCACAGTCTTGCTGAGATGTGTACTAAACAAAGGCAAAACAAAAGATAAGGTCACTTCTGCTCTGCACTTCATGCTGGGCTGTCCTCTTTGCCTGCTGGGGAGAAGCTGAGGCTGCTGGCTGGACTCCATCTTGCTTTCTAACCTCACCCTCCTTTTGCTTGGCTG
>WAAF01021071.1:0-100529 GCA_013400475.1 Tricholaema leucomelas
TGGGACAGTCAAATGCCTTACTCAGGTCCAGAGGTACTTGTCATCTTCCAGGACACACGTATGCTCATAAACACAATGCTGATTGCCAAAATCAAAACCACTTTTATTATGATCATATCTGCTCTACTGAATGCTCATTCTAAAAGATCATGATCTCTAAATATATTATTCCCTCCTGTGAAAATGTTGACATCCTTATTCAGAAAACAAAAATCCTTCTCACATTTTTCTGTTATATTTTGATCCAAAACTATTTACAGGAACATATTTTCACATCATGTTTTCCCTTAATAAGTAATATTACTTATATTAAACCCATGTTATTAGACATTTTTCTTCCATAAATCTTGCAAAGTTTACCAGAGAGGTCGGTATTAATCTTCATTTTGCAGGCTGGAAATGGTGACATTAAGAATTGAAGTGACATTGGCAACCACTGTCAGAGACACAGATATTACTTCAGCCTTCAAAATTCAAGTCCCAAAGTCACTAATAATTAATATTCTATTTTAATTTCATTATTTCCCCTATCTCCCCCCAAAAAAATATTTGAAACAAAATATTTGGGTCAGTGTTAAAAAAATAGCACATTTGAAATTTTTAGCTCCCTTATTTTTTCACCAAGCCTCCAGTTTTCACCTTTGTTTCAGTTTGAATGAGAGCTTCCTAAATGGCTATATTTTTTCCCTGAGATGGCAGAAGAAGATATATTCCTGAAGATGCCAACCTCAGTCCCCAGTGTCTAAAATATGCATGCATTGCTCTTTGGTTCCTACCACTAAAAGAAAAAAAAAAATCCATTCTGCAGAGAGAGCATTGAAGTTTTAAATAATGCATTTCTGTATCTCTTCTCTGAATCAAGACCTGATTTCTTCTAGGCCTATAGATGGCAGGCAGGATAATGATGGACCAGGTTACTGCATTTTAATGCAGCTGATTCATGAAGTCCTGCAACTCCTGACTAAAAGATGCATTACTGTCACTGTTCTCAAAGGTGCAGGGAAGGTTGAGGATTGTAGAGTAATAGATGAAGAAGGGAAAGATCAGTCATTTCTCCAGGCTTTCACGTCCCACATCCTAGGAATGTCAGAGAAACTCAGACAATTTTTGTTGGAGATCTGAGTGAGAGCAGAATGATGTCAACATACAACTACCTGAGGGGTGGTTGTGGCCAGGGAGAGGTTGCTCTCTTCTCTCAGGTGGCCAGCGCCAGAACGAGAGGACACAGCCTCAGGCTGCGCCAGGGGAAGTTTAGGCTCGAGGTGAGGAGAAAGTTCTTCACTGTGAGAGTCATTGGCCACTGGAATGGGCTGCCCAGGGAGGTGGTGCAGTCGCCATCCCTGGAGCTGTTCAAGGCAAGATTGGACGTGGCACTTGGTGCCATGGTCTAGCCTTGAGCTCTGTGGTGAAGGGTTGGACTTGATGATCTGTGAGGTCTCTTCCAACCCTGATGATACTATGATACTATGATGATGATAAAAGTGTAAGTGTGTAGATAACGCAATTAGGATCAGAGACCTGGGCTGGACAGCAGAGTTAACTTGGACTTAGTGAAGTAGTTTGCTTTGAAGTTTGAGACTTTGCTCACATCATGCAAATCCCAAACTACTCCAAGTAAATTCTGATCCAGAAATATTCTGATGCAGTTAAGCATGTATTTTTATGTGAAGCATGCGACTATTCTCTCACAGTTTAAGCCTTTAAATGCTTTTCTGTATTGGAATGTTATGAATGGGTTAGTTGAAATCCTAGTTTGGGGTGAAATGCAATGAGGCTGATTCAAAAGTTATTAAATAATTTATTAACTATATATACGAAGACAACCCCCCCAAACTTATTTACAACCATCCATGTTGGATACAAGCTGTGGGCTTGAGAACAAGATAGGGAAATGTAAGATCAAAGTGTCTCTAAAAGAAAACAAGAGGCTTGTAGCCTAAACTAACTGATTTATGACCTTCAGAGCTTGATACCACCTGGTGCCTGTCTGCTTAAGACAGTGTAGTTATGACAGAGAGAAGGTTATTGTGCCTTCTCAGAAGATGGGAAGATTCTGAGAAGTAGTGTGTAATGTTGAACCAATTAGAATTTGATGCAGTTTTGTAATCCTGTTCCGTAGTCTTCAGTGAAGGGTATATAAACCTATGCTTGGGTGAAATAAATTGGAACTTGCTTATATTAAGCTCTCTCCCCGTCTCTTATTACCCCTGATACTATGGTATCGCAGCCTATGGCACTGCCACACAATTCTTGGATGTGGTTAGCAGAACTATTTTACAGAATGTTTCCATACAATGAAATTTTGAAAGATCTTAGAAATACCTTTGATAGAAAGTCTTGCGGTTTAATTCACCACTTGTGAAGTTAGCTTAATTCCTTTAGCAACTTGAATAAAGAACTAAGAATACTCACTAGTCCTCAGTCAAATGTCTGTGGCCCAAAACTCAGGCAGGAAAACATTTAATAGAAGTCCTGTGGTGAATTCCCTGTGGACTCGGCTGCTGGCACGGCAGGCTGAGGTGGGGGGCGGGTGGCAGGTAAGCGAGGAACGAACAAGCACACACGCAAGCACCTATGCACCTGTTTACCCCCTTTTATAGGGTAATGACCGAGGCTAATGGTCTCATTGGCCACATTACCACCCAATCACCTTTGGCAATCACCCAGATACATCCAAAAAAGGAAGCGCCCACAGGCTGTTCGCTTCCAACATTGGGGGGCGCATAGGCCGTGCACGCGATGGGGCGTCACCTTATGAACCCCTCTCGTGCGACCGGACCGAGCCAGATCAGGTTGTCAGGGTTTCTTTGCCCTGTGTGCCCGCCTCTGGCTGCAATGCAGAAAGGCAGGTGAACACACTCAAGCCCATTCTGTGATCCTTGGGACTCTCCACCACATGGAATCAGGATGTTAAGTTCAGGGAAAAACAGAATTAAGTTACTAGAAAATGTCTGAGAGAAATATCATGCATTTCAGAGGAAACTGTGAAGGGAAGACCTTCAGCTGCTATTTCCCTGATTTGACAGCTTTGACTACAGCAACAGCCCTGTTAGACAGACTTAGGATGATCTGAAGGTGATAACGCAGATGATGGAGGGCAAAATAGCATTTTGCTATACCAATAGAAACAGCAACAGAAAACAGGCTTCTGTGCAGACTCACAAAAATGTTGGACAGAAAGGACCTCTGGAGGTTACTTACGTTGATCTGTTTGGAACAGAGCTAGCAGCAAAACCAGACTAACCTAGCCATCCTGAAAACCTCTGGAGATTTGAGATCTCACCTGCTCTGTGGGTATCTCAGTGCACCACCCTTTCTCAGAAAACAATTTTCTGGCTCCAACCTGAGTTTCTAAATTGCAGCTTGAGGGAATTTCTTGGTTTAACATTTGCCACTACCAAGAACTGGTTGGTTTTACAGTCTTTGAATCTGCCTTTTAACTAGCTATGGGTTGTTATTAGATCCTCCATTAACATCTCTGCCAGATTAAACAAGTCTGTCTTCCTCAATCCCTCTTGGAGGGTGATGTGCCCTAGTCCTCAACCATCTGAGTAGCCCTTATTCAGACATGAAACAGATTTCAAGGCAAGTACAATTTGGGAACAATTAATTTCTATTTACCTTAATTATATGACTCAGTATTTCATCTGGCTATGAGGCACAAGTTGCAGTGTCATTGTCATTCTATTTCATATTGATAAATACATACTGGATCTTCTATAAAGCAGAATCAAATAATTCAGAGTCTCTAATCTGCCCTGGGGTGTGTCAAATAGATACTGATAAGACAAAAGGATTTCTGCCTACCTCATTAATAAAGCTATCACCTAGGCACAAAATTAAGAACTGGTTATCCGTGCAACTCAGATCCATCTTACATGGATCTTCTTACCCTATGAAGGGCAATACTTGAAACCACTCTGCCTTACTAACCCTATGACTGCCTTCATCACTGAAGAAAACTTTGCTGCAGACTTGTTCAGAAATACTGTAACATCAAGAGAATTTCTGGTAATAAGCAATCATATAATCTCCGTTCCTGCTGTTGCCCCTGGTGTAATAGGAATGATACCAGAATGACTGGTCTAGAACTGAAAAGAATTAAAGAAGCAGGAGCATACTTTGTCATAGTGTTTATAAAGCTTAGAGAAATCTAGACTATTTGGATTTCAGATTTATTGTTTGCAAAAAATGTTTACATTTGGGATCTAAGTCTTGCCTGCCTCCGAGGAAGGTGCACCACAAGACACAGCTGGAGATCTTTATAAGATCATTCAGAATTATCTAGCCTTTCTTTTGTCACCTCATCAATTGCACTGCCTAATAGCTTCTTGGAAGTCAGAAATTTCTGTTCAAGATTTTTCTTCTGAGTAGCAGAGTGCACACGCTTGACATGGTCAGAGACCACTGTTTATAGCAAAACCAGAAAGGGCACATCAACATCTCTGATCTCTGTCAAATATAAAAAGCAAACAAACAAGCAAAATCCAAAACAAAACCCCAAAATGCTACAAGAACAAACCAACCAAACAAAACCCCACCAAAAAAAACCCACACAAACCAAGTCAAGATTTCTTTATCTGCCATGAAGTATAACATACAATTCTCAAACTGCTTCTTCAGGTCACTTAAGTAAGGTATCTTTCTTCCTACTCACAGGCTGCTCTTCTGAATAAAGTCAAATGATTTTCACATATTTGCTGTGAAAGTGGGAGAGACCTTGAAGGGACATAGGCACACTTCAGGCACTTTCATCACTACAGAGGAAAGAAAAACGAAAGCCACCTTTGGCTGACAGTGATATATCTGCTTGGTAAGATCTAGTCCTGCTGAAGTCTATGGCAGCTGTGAGAGCCTTCTCTCAAGTTATAGCTACTCTCTAGAGATTCATTCTCATATCCTGAAATGAAAGGTTAATTACTCCTGACCTGTTTGTCTAACATGACTAGACGGGAAGAAACAGTGACTCTAAAAAAAATAATAATTATAAAGATAGTTTCTGCACAGCCTTTAAAATCATTCTTGTTTACAGTCTCCACCTGACCCATCATTCCTAAACGTAATTCCATGAGAACACAGTTCTGTCTTCTGTTAGTAGTCTCAAAGTATTTGGCATATTCACTGCCTGCTCTGGGAAGCATTACTCTTGAGAAGATGAAGATATCATTAGACTTATGCATTTTCTTCATTTGCAGCCAAATCTAAAGAAATGTCTCGATTTCCTACCTTTTAGCCTTAGATAATCCCTGAATTAAAGTTATTGCTGAACTATTATTTCTTTTTGTCAAAAATACCTTTAAACTTCTTGTTGTTTCCAGAGTTACTATCGAACAGCTGTACAACCTTCTCCATCCTGCACCTTCACCTTATGTAGTACTACAGAGGCCATCTCAAAATGAGAGCAGAAGAGTTTTTTCTTCATGGCTGGAGTATTTCTTGCTACGCTGCCAAAGACTGCTAATAAAAATGCTGGTTACTGGCAGCTGAAAGACCAGTGATCCTTTTCGCCTGGAAAACCATGCCTCATCATCATCATCATCATTGATAGGTTTGAACTGGTGATCACTTAGCTTGTAATCAAGGGTCATATCAAACTAAAATTCCTTCTGGTCATTAGATACTTGAAAATTTGTCAATTTATGGCAAATTTTCTTCAGCAGAATTTCCACAGATCCTGTCTACATAGTTATTCTAGTTTGCCATACAAAGGCAATGCTGCTGCAATTACAGATCTCAAAATGCACACTGTAGTCTTTATTATTTGGACCCTTTTCCAGCACTGGTTAGGCCACACTTTGAGCACTGTGTGCTGTTCTGGAGCCCTCAATTTAAGAAAGATGTTGAAGTGCTTGAACCTGTCCAGAGAAGGGTAACAAGGCTGGTGAGGGGGCTGGAGCACAGCCCTGTGAGGAACAGCTGAGGGAGCTGGGGCTGTTTAGCCTGGAGAAGAGGAGGCTCAGGGGAGACCTTGTTGCTCTCTACAACTACCTGAAGGGAGGTTGTAGACAGGTGGGTGTTGACCTCTTCTCCCAGGCAACCAGTGACAGAACAAGAGGACACAGTCTTGAACTGTGCCAGGGCAGGTTTCAAGCTGGATGTTAGGAAGTTCTTCACAGAAAGAGTGATTGGCATTGGAATGGGCTGCCCAGGGAGATGGTGGAGTCACCATCTCTGGAGATGTTTAAAATGAGACTGGATAAGGCACTTAGTGCCATGATTTACTTAATTAAAAGGTGTCAGGTAATAGGCTGGGCTCAGTGATCTTGAAGGTCATTCTGTGTGATCAACTTCACTTTATACCACACAAGAAAAGATCGTAACTAAAGTCACAATCGACATAAGCTGGATCTGATTTCAGTGATGTCAAAGTCCAGGGTGATTAGATCTTGAGCTTTGGTCCAAATACATCTTGCTGATGAGTAAAGAAAATATATCAGTTAGCTAGTTCCAGCAAGTACTTGGCCTGCCTATGGAAGCAGAAGATGAGGAGGAGGTAAAAAAGGATGTGCAGCGTAATAATTGGTAGGTGACAGCATACTGTGTGTGCAGCCTGCGGAAACAGAGATCCATTCAACCCCACACATACAGATTCCGCAACTTCACTGGCCCACGCACTGTTCCATCTCAAGCACCCGACATGTTTCATAGCCCCCAGCCATCAGCCTTGGCGCCAACACATGAATCATATCTTCTGTGAGTGTCCCTGCTGCAGTAACTCACTATCATTATCATCTTTTGCATTTAGATAGTGTTTGCCAATCCTCGTTCTCGAAATGCTGCATGGAGGTGGATAGGACCTGAAACAGAATATCTTGCTTGTAGCCATGGGAAATCAGTTGCCATTAAGGGTGGAGCCCATGCCTCTCCTGGCTCCTGAAGTCTTACAGTCAGTAGGCCACATCACTTTTCCTCCATTGTGTGTGCTTAGCAATCAGTGGTGATATACAACAAACAGTTGGGTTATACAAAAGAGTTTTTCCACATCCCAAACAGGCAACAGACAATGAGCACATATATTTTTAGATTCACCTAAGAGATAATAATGCTTCTCTAGCATGTGGTTAGTCAACTGATTTCTATTTTCTAGCCTTTTAGATACTCAGTGTTCTGTGACAGGCTGCCATTCTGGATCTCAACAAGCTGAGAGACATAACTGCGAAAACAGTGGTTTCCAACAGCTGATGCACACCTTGATATTGGTATCTCAAGCCACTAGCAATGCCTCTCTTGCTTCAAATCAGTTAGCTACAAAAGCTCTATTGTCCACAGTCCAGCAGCTTCCTAAGTCTCTTTGAGAAGTGTATTTATTAGGCTACCTTTAACCCAGCTCTGGAACAGGATGACCAGCAACAGTCATTTGCTCCTCAAAGGAAACAGAGGAACAGTACAGCAAGATAGAGCATAGTCCTCACAGTACCTGAGTGAGGTAAGAAAGATAGAATTAGAAGTGATAGTGAGATTCAATTAGGAGTCTAGATCAAAAAACTTGTTAGTAATGACGAAGCAGATATAGAATCAAGTAAAAACCTACCCACAAGTCATAATCAGAATTAAGTTGGGTGAAGGCTACCAGCACCAGACAATCCAGCGATTGCTAGGTAGATCCACAACAGACAAAACTGAGGAAATAGCCTATTGTCATGGGTTGAGTTGAATTTGCTGCTGATACTCAATACCATGCTGCCATCATGCCAGCTTCAAAATTAAAGTGCTCCCTGGAGCAACATGCCATGGAGCTTGAAGTTCAGATAGGAATGAGAGGTTTCCTGCTCTGGTTGCTGCTTTCAGTTTCCAGATTTGGGGTGTTGGTCTTTTATGCTGGGCAGGCTATTGATCAGGAGGTATGGGCCGGCTGCTGGCTTCTGCTGCTGCTTCTGCATTTTGCTGCACTCTTCTGCAAACAGGCTAAGGTAATTGTCCATTGTATTATCTAATTTCCTGTGAAGCTCTTTATCTCAACCCAAAATTTGGGTTGTTTTGTGTCACTTCTGTGTTGGAGGAGAGGGGCTTGTGAGAACAGGCCGTGTTAACCCAAGACACCTATATCACAATCCAGACATATGCATTAGTGTAGGCTTGGCTGACAGACCTGAAGACTGTGTGACCATTCAGTGAGGCTCAGACAGCCTGGAAAGCTGGGCAAAGAGGAACCTAATGAGGTTTAACAAGGCTAAGTGCAGAGTCCTGCACCTGGGAAGGAATAATAAACTGCACCAGTACAGCCTGGGAGGTGATCTTCTGGAAAACAGCTCTGTGGAGAAGGACCTGGGAGTCCTGGTGGACAGCAAGCTATCTATGGGAGAGCAATGTGCCCTTGTGGCCAAGAAGGCCAATGGGATCCTGGGGTCCATTGAGAAGAGTGTGGCCAGCAGATGGAGAGAGGTTCTCGTCCCTGTCTACTCTGCCTCGGTGAGACCTCACCTGGAATATTGTGTTTAGTTTTGGGCTCCCCAGTTCAAGAGTGGCAGGGACCTACTCTAAAGAGTCCAACAGAGGGCTACAAAGATGATTAAGGGGCTGGAGCATGAGCCCTATGAAGAGAAGATGAGGAACCTGGGGCTTTTTGGTCTGGTGAAGAGAAGACTTAGAGGAGATCTACTCAATATTTATCAATATCTGAGGGCTGGGTGTCAAGAGGGAGGGGATAGGCTTTTTCAGTTGCACACTGTGATAGGACAAGGGCAATGGGTATAAACTACAGCACAGGAAGTTCCACCTTAACATGAGGAAGAACTTCTTTACTACAAGGGTCACAGAGCACTGAACTAGGCTTTCCAGAGGGGAATTGTGCTAGTTTGGAGCTAGCTAGACTATTTTGGTGAGAAGAACTAGATGATAGGCTGGAAAATGAAAACAATGGTGAGGTTTACTTCGCTCACAGTCTTGCTGAGATGTGTACAAAAGAAAGGCAAAACAAAGATTAGGTCACTTGCTTCCTCTCTTCACTGGGAGCTTTGCCTGCTGGGGAGAAGCTGAGGCTGCTGGCTGGACTCCATCTTGCTTTCTAACCTCACCCTCCTTTTGCTTGGCTGCTTCACCTTGCTTTTTAACCCTCTTGGCCGAACCTCCATTCTTCCTTAGGACTGGGGTAAGGTTGAGAGGGGTAGGGGGAAGGTGAGGGGGTGGCTGAGAGTCTCTTCTGGGCACTCAGGTTTCTGGGAGGGGAGTTGTGTCTGTATTACCTTTTTACATTGTATATTTCTGTCTATAACTGTATATACTGTAAATATCTGCTTGTAAATTGTGCCAGCTGTAAATATAAGCTTCATTCAAATTTCCAGAGCCGACTGAGTCTAGTCTGGGTGATTTCAAAAAGTGTGGGGGGGCGGGGAACACCCAAACCATCACAGGAATCTGACTTAATAATAAAAAATCTATTAAGTTACATTTCTGTTTCAAAAAATGCTTCAGAAGGGCTGTAACTGTTCAAGTCAAAGCAAAACATTTCAAACAGGACCAAACTATTTCTGTTCACACTGAGTACTTCTTTATTCTAACAAAAAAAACCCTTCAAAGTTAGCATTTAGTGTTGAACTTGGCTGTTATTCATCCAAACATTTTCATTTTACCTATGAACATGATAATTATTTATATAAGTCACTTTACAATGTCATTCTCCAGAGGGATAATCAACCTTTCATGGGAAGTGACTTAGCAGGATGAAGTGTCCCGTGTTTCCCAGAGGTTAAAAGCTTAGCTAACTTTATTCCTTGTCATGTCTTACTGTACATACCTCTTGGCTTCCTGTTCCAACTGCAAAATTAAACATCAACAAAGCAGACAAGAAATGATAAAAATGTGAAGAGAGGAAAAGTTCTGTTAAATGGTTGGTAGGAATGATTCAGTGACTGGGGTTAGCTAGAAAGGGATAAGCATATTTTCCCTCTCCTGGTGCTTTTTCCGTTTATCAACAGCATTCAAAGTCTTGCTAAGATTGCTGGCCAAGGGATCACTCATTAGCTGGTGACAGTTCAGATTCCACTTCAACCCTCACTTACAAGCAGGTAAGTGTGAGATATCTACAATGAACTCAAAGATTTGCCATCACTTCTAAAATGCTGGTTCCACCAGCAACTAAAACTCCAAAACATGTTAGCTAATGCTGCACCCTGCACATCAAGAGAAGTACAGCTTCTGTTAAAAGTTCAGAGATCTCTTTCATTATTGAAGGCATGACTTGATGGACAGTATTCAGCATCCAAAATATTATACATCTTCTTAGCAAAGGGGAAAGCTGCCAATCTCAGATGCTTTTTGTCAATGCAACTCAGCAATATAAATCTGCAGAGCAATACTGCAGGGCAAGCAGATTGCTGGGGAAATATTTACCTGCTTTTCTGCACTGCAGAAGGAACTGATGGGGATGTCGAGGAAGGAGGTTGTGCTAAAGCAGCTCAGGGGCAGGATGTGTCAATTGCTCAGATTGGACTTTCAGCCAATTATCTATAGTTTGTGGAATATTATCTGAGAGTATCTATTTCATCAAACGTTTGTCCTTCATCCTTCCATTACTGACTGCAGGCTTCGCCTTCTGCCTACTCCCGTCCCCCAGGGAGGTGTGAGAGAGCTTAGTAAGAAGTACAAATGAAAATGATGGAATGATAAAATGGAGTGCTGGCGTTCCCTTGGGCCCATCCCATCAGGATGTCAGTGTAGGCAAGAGATATTTTTCTTTCTTGCAGAGAGTGGCTCCGGGCGCCCACCGGAATTTCTCCCTGGGAGGGATGCAGTGCTCAGCAGGCAGCACAGCACGAGGCTGCTCCCTGGAACAGCTTTTCGGAGCGTGCTTTCTGCCCTTTTATCCCTCTGGCTCGAGCTTGGAGACATCCTGCTGCTGAGCTGATACTCGTCGAGTCAAAGCGTCTGTTGAGCGCGACCGGAGGAGGATGCGGGGAGAGCGTGGGACCGGAGCTGCGCCCTGGCAGCGGCACATTAATGCTGCCGGTGCGCAGGCAGTCACAGGAGCCAGGGCTAGCCCTCGTGTCTGCGTGCTAGCGATTTATCGACAGTAATTACCCAGGCACTTAATGCCTGGTTTGGATGAGAATTAATTGCGAACCGGCTAAATAATGCATTAGGGTTTATATAGCCTCATGTGAAGCGTTGCCCCGAGCCAGACCCGGAGGGAGCAGAGACGCGGCTTTTGAGCGGGGCGCGGCTATGCGCGGTGCAGCGTCCGAGGCCGGGACCGTCCGCTGAAACTGGCGTCTGCGGGGAGCCCGAGCGTGAGAATGCTGAGTCCCAGGATCAGGCAAGCCAGGAGGGGTGAGTCTGCCTTCCCATGCGCTCGGGCGGGGGAAACGTCTGTCTGAGCGACGAAACTTCAGGGCGGTAGTGAAGAGCCTCTGCCTCAGCCCGCCGAGTGCCAGTGCCTCTGGAGCTGTGGTGGCCGCTCCATGGCAGAGTGAAGCTGGTGTCCCTCTGCCAGAAGCCGAATCTGGGGACGGCAGCTGGAGTGAGTGGCACTTGCAAAGGTTCGGGGAGAAGGAGGTGGGGGAGGAGGGAACCTGTGCTTGTGTTCATCAGCGTGGTCTGCAATGTTAGAGTTGAGCAACGGGGATAATTCAATAATCGAACTCCGTCCTGGGACTCGGCGGAGCCTTTGCACCCCTGTGGTGGTTGCTAATGTTGTGTTTCTAATGCTGAAAGTCATTTTAGCAACAGGAGACAGTTGTGACAAGTTTACCTGCAGCACCTCGAAGAAACAGTTTGCTTAGCAAGCTGTCTCCAAAGGCTCGAAGCAGTAGCTTGTTGTAAGCAAGAGGAAGGAAGGAAGGAAGGAAGGAAGGAAGGAAGGAAGGAAGGAAGGAAGGAAGGAAGGAAGGAAGGAAGGAAGGAAGGAAGGAAGGAAGGAAGGAAAAAAAAAATCTACCCTGGGTTTACAGCAGCTGCTTTGAGCAGTCATTCAAACCTGCGAGGTGTATACAGTGTTTGTAAAGCGACCATGTGGGGCTTGGCACAGCAGACATCTCCTCTCCAGCTTGCCTAAAGGAGATGCTCTGTCAGAGGATGTATTGCATGATTTGCTGCGGCACCAGTTTCTTGTTTGACATGGCATTTGTTGAGCATTGTTACCATTCACAGTCCATTGAGACAATCTCAAAAGGATGTCTTCCAGCCTAATAGGAACAGAGTCTAGATTCACATAATTTAGGGACTAAAGCAGACAGCAGACACAGCTAGAAAAGTGTGCAAAGACTAGGTTTTAGTTCAGCAATGCCAACATAATGAAATAGGAAATTGCCATTCTTTCCAGTTATTGTGATTCAGACACAGATACTTCCATCTGAATGTCACTTTGCAATGCATATATAAAAGCTGTATTGGACACTGGAACAGCCTTTAAAATACCATCAGCCCATTAAATAGCTGTTAGTATCTTGGAAAGAAGAAGCTTCTTGCCATCTGGAGGTGTCAGGATCAGATACTCATAGCCTCACTCACAGTAAAGTCCTATGTACTTATTTTTCAGTTACAGAGTTTTGTAGAAGTTCAGCAAGCCTTTTGTAGGTGCTGTTTCTTTGCCATTCCCCTTTTATGGGGTGTCTAATGTCCTGCCAGTCTAGTATATTTGTTATGCAGCATTCATGTGGGCTGTTACAGCTCTGATGAGACAAGTGAAATGATGTGACTAGAATGGTGAAGGAAGCCCAGTATCAGAGCAAGGAGTGTTGGCTTTCAGAACTGCATGTCTATTGCTCTTTCACTTTCTTAATTCATCTGGAAGAGATTAAACTGTATATTGTACATTGAAGTCTAGTTATGGGACAGATACTATTCTAGATCTCAGTGGGCTACTGGCGCTTGGGGGCAAACGGTAGTGTACCTTTGTGATTAGATTTCAATTTATAGCAGTATATGTCATTCTCTCTGGCTCATTAACTGTGCAGTGATACGTCTGTTTCTGAGTGGATTTAGAACTAATGAAAAGAGCTGGGTTGAAAGCTTTTGAAACTCCAGGAATTTTCCTACTTTTGAAATGCTGTGGCAAAGCATTGGTAAGCTCTTACAAAGGTTACCAACCCAGACCTAATCCTGCAAGGTTCTTCTATAGCTTTTGTTCACAGGAGCTATAAAATGGCAGTGCCAATATGTTAAATGCTTCTTGAAGGTAAGTGTCCCACCTTAAAAGACTGAGTTAAATATGAAATTGCAGTTCATACTCCTTGGACAAGCAGTTGGGACTGCTAATGAAGTTTCAGATGGTAAATGGAGAGCAAGCAAAGTAGTGAGAAGGATGTAAGACTGTTGCTGACAACATCAACAAGGGCAGTAGATCTGTTGCCAGCTGATGTATGAGCTTCTCTGACTTCTCAGAGTAGTGGCTGCTAACCTCACCATTGAATGCTTAGTTGCGTAAGGGCCACTGTGACTTCTCTGAGGAGACAGAATGAAGAGAAGGAATAAGAAAGTACTCTGGATACAGCCTGTGGTTTCACTTGAGTGTCACAGAAGGTAGCAGCAAAGCTGAACCTAGGGATAGTCATGTATTTCCTGTTCAACTTCTCAAACCACTTTGTGTGTACATCCAGCTTTTTGCTTCAGAATGCCTGCATCTTTGCAAACAGGAAAGCTTCATCAGCTTCCCTTATATTTGTATATTTCTGCTGAGAATTTGCCTTTAAATCTTCACTTGTGACCTATTATGCTGTCAGTATTTGTTTGACTTGTGGTGCCCCTTAAGACAGCTCCTGGATTAGAATGCATCCAGGCTCTTGAAAATGTTGAGTCTGGACTTGAGCCTGACATTTAGGGTGTAATTCTTAGTATCTGTGAAGGGTGTCTCAGAGGACAAAGATAATTTGCCTTACTAGAAGTAACTCTCAAGTGCAATGCAGCCCTTGCTGTTCTATGAACAACTTTGAATCTGTAACTCAGAAATGTGTTCAGAGGTACATTATGATTTCCCAAGGCCTAGGAAGGTGTAAAATCTCAGAGGCTAAAAATCTTAATGTGGTGTGGATAAAAGGGCCTTCTGGAAAATCATTCATCCTGGCTAAACCTGAATGGATTTTGTGTTCACAGCAATTGGTGGAGTCCAGGATTCTGAAAAAGGTTACTGCAATGGAAAACATCTATTTTTCACATTCTTTCTGTGTTGATGGGGCATAGAAATCCTTCCAGAGTGGGGACAAGAGAACTTCTGGTATAAAGAGCAGGGAAGGCAGTTTTCAGACTACACTTTTCAGTCTCAAAAAATGCATTTTTTGTTTCATTGTTTTTAAGAAATGGGGGGAAAAAGGAAAGAAACAAAGCATTTGCTCCTTGGTTCAAAAAGTTCTAAAAAATAGGCTGTAATGCCCAGTTGCATTTAAGTGTGGTGGGAAATGGAAGCTGGATTGACTTCAAGCTTAGGCATATGTTTCTTAATAAGTGGTGTGATGGGATTACCCAGTATAACAAAAGGCATAACCGGTCCTTTACAGTATTCCCATCTTCAGCTGAGGTAATGTAGGCACTAGGAAATAGTCTTCTCTCCTTACTAGGACTTTATACTATTGGATCTCTGATATTATGGAGTTATCTGCACTTCTCTGGCCTATTATTTCTGGGTTTGCCATGGCCATACATATGTTACAGTATGTTGAAAATTTTCTTCACAGTCATAATAATGAAACTATTGTTTGTTTAATTAAAACTTAGAGACTGGGGAAAGTGATGTGAGACATTTTGGCTAAATAGCTTGCTGCAGCTAAACTGGTTTTACCTCGAGTACCTTTCAACATGGCTGTAGTAGAACAGAACTATTTCACAGGATCATAGAATCGCAGAACATTAGAGGTTCCTTCTTCTCTTTATGTTTTTTTATTTCTCCTCTCTTTTTTTTTTTCCTTCACTGAAACTTCTCAGAACTAAATTCTAATGATAAGTGGCTTTAGCATACATAAGACATTTCTAGAGAATTTGTATAGTAATGCTGCCAGGGAGGACTTTATAGCCGAAAGTATTATTACAGCCCTCTGCTTTCCTATGACAGTAAGGACATGTGATTGTAAGATTTTTCTATTAGTCTGTCCTCACAGGTGTTTTAGGTGCTCTGCTAAATCCAACCAGATTAGAAAGCAGAAAATTAATATTAAAATGCATTTAACTCCTACAAACTCAAAATTGATGGCACAGCAAAGATAACTGTATCTGTATACTTAGAGACAACTGATACCTAGTACTTGGCATAAATAGATGTTCTGAAAGATAATAACCACTTGACCATCCAAAAGACACATACTGTCTCTCATGTAAGAGCACACATATATTCAAGTTAGCCAAAAAGCTAATGGCTATAGCAATGCATTGGCTTGTCAGACATATAGAAAGAAATATGTATTTGAAGAAAATGAAGAGATGGCATCACACAAGTTTAAAGAGCATGTAAAGGAATTGGGGCCTGTGTGGTAGAAAAATGTAAAATAGTAATTAGTAGAAATGCAAACTTTAATTCTGCAATCTGAAAGCATATTATTTAATATGAAAGTCAGGGACAGTTATGAGAATTGCAGTAGTACAATTTGGGATCTCTATGAAAGTTTAAGGGTTAGAAGCAAGGTTTTGAAACTAATCTAATTCTCGTCACTTACTGCATTTTGGTAATGCCATGGAGCAGTCTCAGAATAAACAAATTAGAATTCCTTTATATTAATCTAGGTGGGAAATGCTTAATGCTCTCAGGCCACTAATGGACATTCAGTTCACATGATCAGAACAGAACTAGTCCAAAACAGAGTCCCTGAATTGCATGTGTAGCATGGATATTAGTTGCCTAACATTAGCTAATAGATCCACTTCAAATGATCTGCACTGTTTGCTAATTTAAACATCTCCAAAGTGGTCAGTCCCAAGATGTTTGTATTGAGAGCTGATAATTTTATGTTAACCCATTACTTAGGTGACCAACAATTCATTACCATTCTATCTCAGAATTTGGCAACTCAAAATATATTTACTGATACCAGCATAAGAAGATGAAATTGTGGGGGATGCCTCCAGGAACATTTTTTACTGTACCAGAAACGTAGGGTGATCTGGGCCATCCTAGGGATTTTTTGCCTAAAGGAAATGACATTATTAATCATTTCCTCAAGACAGTCTTAATCATAGGAGAAGGCTATCAACCGGTCCTGGCTTTCAGGCATTCTCATCTATCCTGAGTTTGCCAGGCTCAGGAATAAGCTTTGTTGATGATGATAAATGACATCTAAGGATACATGAATTAGGCATTTTTAGACCAGTGAAGGTGATCTCTGACACTGTCTGTTAGAAGGTGCTGCTTGTTCAGAGTTATATTTGCCCAGTTAATAATTCTTCAGTATCACCTACACTCTTCAGGTTCCAGGAGCTGGACCTCATCTAAGAGGACAACCTACAACCCCAGTAACAAGCACAGGCAACTAGACTATCTGTCAGCTGGGCTATCTGGCAGAGCTAAGACAATGACCACAAAGGGAACAAAAACCAGTGGTTGAAGAAGATTTCAGTGAAAAAGAGAAAAATAAACAGTGTACAACTCAGTGTGCAAAAGAGGACATAGCAGAGAGATGAAACTAGAAAGAGCAAAATAAACATGCTCCATAGGGACCCAGAGGTAGCTAAACAGTCCTAAGTGCGCTCAGACTTCTTGTTTAGCAAGGCATCAACCCTCTAACTTCTGACTGTTCTCCAAGTCATCCACATAGAGAAGGTAATCCTGATGCCACACACACAATAGTTCAGAGTCATGTTTCTATTTTCCTGTGGCATTAAGGAGAATTTGTGGCACCTTTCCCCTCTGCTCCTGTAGAGGCCAGCACTATACTGGAGCAAGTCCTGGACCTCAGAAACCACTCAGTGCAGGCATCTCCTCAAGCTGCATTCCTTTCAAAATCACACTGTGTGAAGACCCTTCCTTTCACTGGGCAGTGAAATGCAGAAAATGGGAACTTTCCCGTGTATTTAGTCCCCTCAGCAAACCACAGCATAGCATCTGCAGCCTCTTAAATCTGCAAAGAGGAACTCCAGTGTCTTCACAACCCCATGCTGCAGCTCTGGTTTAAGGGGCTTGATCCACATATCTATTGCAGAACATGTGGGTGGCCAGCACCTTGGCACCTCCAACTTACCAGGCAAAGAATAACACTCCTGGAACCAAAGTAAACTGCCCTGAAGCGTGAACTCCTCCAAACACTTTCTTCAGCTGTTGAAAGCCCACCAACATTGCTGGTTTGGTTTATGTCTCATAGTTTGTGAGGTGGTGGAGGAAGGAGGCCGTGATGCACTGGAGAAGAGGAGGTGCAACAGCTGTGGCCCTGCCTGTGGTGTGACTCTAGGTTTCATCATTTTGCTTTGAGGGAATGTGTGTAAAGCTTCTGAGTTGAGCTTAAAATCCCAAGGAAATGACATAGAGGCAAATACTAAAGGAACAAATGGAAGGAGACCCTGGGGGAAATACCCTGAGATGGGAGAGCTGGATGTCCCTTGTTACCATGTCCAGCCTTAGGGAGGTGAATGAAGCTAGAAATTACTTCTTCCCCTTGGTACTGGGTCAGTTTCCTGGCACTGTACTGTTCTGGTGCAGGGTTATGCAGCAGTGAGCTGCATTATCAGCTGTGTGCTGCAATTACTTTGTCTCAGTGGCCATGTACAAACACAGAAAGGATCAAAAAAGTGATGCTTGTGCCATTCCTCCAGACATAGGTTCAGATTCCCATTCTTGCTTTGTACTGTGTCCATAAGGAAGATCATGGGTTGCTCAGAAGTATGATAACTCTAGGGATGTCCCTCTTTTTCCACATAGGATTCACAGTGTGTACTGAATTAAATGCAGCTTTTGGCAAAACCAGATTTCTGTCCTTGCCTGAAGATTTAGGCAGAAACTCACTCTCCTTAAGAAAAACCCTGAAAAGTTCACAGGCAGGCACCAGCTTTTAAGCACAGGCAATCTGAAGTTGAAATAATGAGCCATAGCCTCACCTCTTGGGAAAGGGGCATAGAGAAAAAGTAGTAACTCAGCTTAAAGAGCAATTGAACTGCTGGGGAGATAATTTGTGGGGAAGGATTTGAATATTTAAAAATGAAGAGTCATCTGGTCTATAGTTAGTTGTAAAACACCCCTGGTGTAAGTACAAGGTGAAACTGGCATGGTGATGAAGAGCATGGTGGAAGCACTACAAATATTAGCAGCTCTCTGCTGAGGGAGTAGTCACCTGCTACTTTTAGTGTTTGTATAAATGTAATTGTTTTCATTGCAAGGTTACTATCAGAATTACTTCTTTGACGGTTTTTCCTTTGTGTTATGGTAGCTGATAGACAAGCACAACAGCAAAAGCAGCTTGATTTATTTTCTCTGTCTCCCTGCTTTGTGGGAGGAGATGCAGTGATAAAAGCACTTACATGCTAGTATGAAGGCAAAAGCCCCTGATGAGGCTGCAGTAGGAGCTGAGCTATATAATGAGGTACAAGAGGGAAGGATCTATGCCTAGGCTCTGCTCTGTGTGTATTTAAAATTAACATAGGTGAGGGAAGCTGTTGCTGACAGTTGTTGTAATGTGTGTTCCTTCTGCGGAGCTTTTCTGTATGTGCCTTTTGCCCCAAAGGTAAATAAACTGGTCTTTGTGAAGAGCTAAAGAGAGGAGATACTAGGATTTTGCTGTAGTTGAAAAATGTCACTTGTAATGGTCTTCTTAAATGCAGGTCATAAGAATTATTTATGTTTCAGTAATACAGTCATCCTGTGA
Organism: Tricholaema leucomelas; assembly: GCA_013400475.1. NCBI lineage: Eukaryota > Metazoa > Chordata > Aves > Piciformes > Lybiidae > Tricholaema lacrymosa > Tricholaema leucomelas. Next base: position 18,708 of record WAAF01021071.1, read on the forward strand.
CCTGGTACTGAAGTTTAAAGAACAAATCTGTGCTATAAGGAGCTAAGTGACAAGGAAGATATGTTTATTCAATGGTGACAAACAGTTCTGTGATGGGAAAAAGATTGGATTTGGGATAACTGTAGTGCAGGGTTAATACTCCTGTGCACATCTCCAGTTTAGGAGGAGCCACCCTTACCTCATTAATCAGTGATACCTTATAGGTAAATAATCTAAGTTGGATACCTAGGTTCAGAGTATGAATTCATATAGGAGTAGGAATTTCTGGATTTCTGATTTTAAGTTACCCACCTGTTGTACAGAGAAGGAAGCAGGCTCTGATTGCACTTTGGAAACAGGTGAAACAAATGTTGGGGAAGGCACACTGAACTGTGTCCTGAGATGTAGGATAAAAATTAATATCTCTCTGATGTTTGGACAGGGGAAATGAGAACTATAGTGTTATGGCTGAATTTGGGGAAGTTTATTCATGAAAGTGGCCATGACATTACTTCAGTCCTATAGCCAGTTGCTGGCAAAAGGCCTTGACAAAGTTTTCTGTACTCAATTATTTTTTTCAGTCTTGAATAATTATGGAAAGTAACATCCCATGGAGTCTGGCAGACAAAGATATTTGTTGCTCACAACACCAGTGCAAGGTACAAGTGCAGTATCTGAATAATATGGACCATGTGCTTGGCGTGGCACAAACGTTAGTATTTATCATAAAGATGAGTGACTGGAGGGCCTATGACTATCTTGAGTTGTTTTGCTGCAGTGCAGCTCTGGTAGTTTTAATTCAGTGGGACAATAAAATTGGACAACAGCTTCCAGTGTAGTGCATGTATGTTTTCTCTTAGGAGAAGTAATATCTGATGTGTGGCCATGGAAATGTTTTTCCAGAGCAAAATATTCTTTCATATTTTTGACTGAATAAGAAACAGTTCAAGAAAAGGATGCAGAATGCAGCACATCATCTTGGTCCATTGAAGTGTTCTGAATAGACTAGTGCAGCTTTATTGAAATAAAGTAGCACAACCTGTTCTTACAGTAGTGTTTTTGAATGTGCTAAGTGTCCTTCAGGTCACAAAATGTGAGCAAGCAGGTGACTGTGTAACACCCTCTTGTTTTCATACAAATTACTACTCCATTTGGCTTGAGAGAATGAAAAGCCCTTGCTGATATCTTACAACTGAAATCCTTCTAGTTACCTAAACACCAACTACTTCAAACAGACTGCCTTTAATTTCTTTGCTTATTGTGTTTCAAGATGATAAATTCTCAGGTTTTGTTGAGAAAGTATCTTGGTTTCATTTATGCTCACTGGCTGTGGTATCTCAGCAATCAAATCCAAACACAAATACAGATGTACAACTGACACAGAAAACAAATCTAATTCAAGTATTTCATTTCCTACAATTTGCTGACAGGAAATGACCTCTTTCTAAAGCATCAGACTCTTGGATTTTCAGTGCACTCATTTTTGAGGCAAAGTTAGAATTAAAGGGACCTCCAGGTCCCTTTCCTCCTGGCTGCCCCCCAGCCACTCTGTCCCCAGCCTGTAGCGTTGCTTGGGGTTGTTGTGGCCAAAGTGCAGAACCCTGCACTTGGCCTTGTTAAATTTCATCCTATTGGCCTCTGCCCACCCATCCAGCCTGTCCAGGTCCCTCTGCAGGGCTCTCCTACCTTGACAATTTTGTTTATAGTGTATGAAAACACTTCCCTTTGTGGCTGGTAGACAGAGGCTATGTCAGAAATAATATACAGTGTCACTATGTCAGGAGGCTGAAAAAAAGCTAGAGCAAAGTGCCTGCACTGTAGGAGAATGTCATCCAGAGTCAATTATAATGGCTATACTGATTTAAGCTAACTGCCTATGACATTTCAAAAGATTACATCTTTAATTGATATTGAATTGCACTGACTTGATTTCCACATCCCTGATTTAAGTAGATACTTATTGATTGCTCAAATCTGTAGTCATGCTTAGAGCTGCGAGTGGGAGAATGAAAGCAGAAGAGATTGTGTAATGTTGTCAAGCAGGACTGAGTTCAGGAAAGGGGTTGATGTGGATAGGAAAGAAGTTGTCTGCTGTTACATTCATGTTTAGGGTAGAAAACATATGTGATGGCAAAATGGGAAAGCTTTGCTTGGGGGCAGATCTGAATTGCAGAGGCGCTGTTATAGAATTGCATGGTGCTACACTAAAGGGGCAAGGGAGAGAAATGGAGAAAGAGTATCTTTAGATAGGGCTGAGTTGGGATGGGGATAGGAATTGCAGTTTCTGTAGGGAATGGCAGTGTGGCTTCATCTGATTTGGTCCATCCACTGCTTAGGACAATCTTTGAGTTTACTATTAAACACGTGGCAACCAAGTGTGCAGTTTTGGATAGGGAGCATATTTAGTGCACTACTGGCATTGATTCTTACTCCCTCATATTTTACCTCCCATCTTCATTGAGGTATGAGAACTTCCACATGCTATTGTCATTCCATTTATAGGAACATTTTCAAGTCCTGTGAATTCTAATTCTTGCTTTCCAATGATTTGTCATCTCAAAAGACAAGCTTGACTCATTGTTAGTGCCGTGGGAGAGGCAGCAAGGATATAGTTTTCCCTGATCCATTGTGAACATTGTGCACTATAATTGCCATTTCCCTGCTTCTGAGTGAATATGCCCTGTCACTGGCATTTCAGTACTGCTGCACTGTGAAAATGGATCATAAACCTCTTTTTTTTTTCCCCAAAGAGACCTAGAATCCTTTTTATGTTGATTTCTGTTTTGAGTTTACATGTACAGCTGAATCAATAATCAAGTAATGAACATGTGAAGAGCATAACCAGACTGTGTGTTATTGATAAGGCATTACAGGATCAAAACTAGAGCATGTAAAGTACTTGCTGAGTTGTTGTGAATCTGATTTATTGATTTGTTTCTTCCTTATGCTCTGTTGATTCCATAATTCTGTAAAGTAGATGAGCAACATGATATACCTACAAGTAAGAATCAGGGTCTTGATGTACTGGATTAGATTATAAAAGCAGATATTTTGATCTCAGTGTTGTGAGATTTCCTCTGCTTTAAAGGCAGGCTGTGTTCATCTGTGAAAGTTTTCTTCTGACCTTTGTGCAATTACTGTGTTCTCTGGAGCATGCAATATAAACATCAGTTCTGTCACTAGCCATAAATAATTCCACCTTCTCAAAGTTTCTATATGATCCACGTTGTTAATTTACAGATGAAGCTGCTAAGTCTCTCCCTAATGAAATTAACTATTACACTCATGACTAGGAATAGAAAGCATGAAGACAGCATGAAGAATTTAAAACCATACCAATCAACTAAGATTGGGGTTGCTTAAAATAAAAATATTAAGACCCACATTATCCAGTTATTGATGACTCAGTTATTACAGTGAAGAGCCTTAGCTCTTCACTATAATAAATAATTGTATATTATTTGTAATTGTAATTAATTGTATCAATAACACCAAAGAATATTTGAGGGAAAATATGAGGTAACATACACTGGGTTATTCCAAAGATAGATACTTGATGTCTTTTGTGAATTCTGTGTCAACACAGATACTAAAATAAAGATGATAGAGTTCCAGTTAAATAAATATAATTTCTTTTTAGGATCAGGGGTGAAGTAGAAGAGTATATATCTAACTACACACAAGTCAGGAAAACTGAAACTGCTGGGATATGTATGCTTTATCTGGAGAATGCCGAGGTGTGGAAATAACTGAGGTGTTACTCAAGTAAGAGTTTTGGTGGTATTAGACAAGTTAGTTATGTTAATAGCCAAGCTGTTGCCTAAAACTTATAGTTCTATCTGGAAAAGTAAGTACTTTGGGTATTTTAGGTTGTTGTGGCACAAATGTAGAAAGGAATCTAGGACAGTGTAAATAACATTCCATCTTAGTCCTTGGTGCAGTATGTGGCCTGGGACAAGGTAGATGTGGTTCCTTCATTTAAAACCTTGTGCAATAGAGATTTGAATGTGAAAAGTGGTGGTTTGTTTTTTTTTTCCACTAAATGCACGTGAAATAGGACCCTCCATTTCTTGGCAGTGCCCGGAAGAAGAGGGAGATGAAGTTGCTCAGGTAGTTCTTGTAACCATCTGCTAGAGGGCACTGTGCCGCCAGAAAGGGACGCGTTAAAGCCTAAGGCTCCTCCACGCGTGGTGAAAAGTGCTGCTTTACGTGTTTTGCTGGAAAGAAAATCACTGTCTGTGAGAGCTCAGACTACAGTGAGGAAGTTTAGACAATAACTCTGAATACATCAAAGACTGATTTTAAGCGATTTCTGTGTTAAGGTTTTTTAAAGTTAATATTATTGGCTTGGCTATGCAAAACTGAAGTGGAGATCCATTACTGACACAAATCTGAGATTCACGGGCATAATTTACTAATATGGGACTAATGCTGTACGTGGTTGCATTCAGCAGGGAATTTTAGCCAAAAAAAAAAAATCTAAAAGGAAGTGCAATTGTAAAAAAGCTGTGATAGTGCATCAGCATGTCTTAACACATTTCAATTTTGTAATAAATTTCAAAGTAAAACTCAAACTTTTCTGGGCTTGTTTGTTTGTTCGTTTGTTTTTTTAACAGCAGGAGATAGTTGTAGGTTCAGACTTAATTTCTCTTGATTGAGGCACAAGGCCAAACGTGTTATTCAAACTTCTGTTGAGGGCAGCAGAATTTACCTTAACAATTCAGACAAATCAGAGAATAAGAAAAAAAAAAAAAAAAACAACAAACAATCTCTTCTGCCTATCAGACAGGGCTTTGAGTTTGAATCTTAAGACCAACAAAGTGATGCTGCCTTCTGCTTATAAAATTGGTAAGTTGTCAGAGACTATACTGAGTGTCTGTTGAATGGTTATGAAAGAGGTGAGTAGATTTTCAGTCTGGAGGGGGGGAAGAAGTATATGATACTACCCAAGTGGAGACTGCTGTCAATGAGGCTTTTTGGTTAATGGGTGATGTGGTACTATTCAGACCATCCTTCACTGGCGTAAGTGTTCTGTGTGTAAAAGTGCAGGTTTTGTACTTCTTTCTGAAGCAGAACGTGATGGCCTGACTTGCTAGGTTGTGTGGAAGGTTCAAGTAGGCTTTCTCACAGACATCAATGTGATTGTTCTTCACTGGCTTCAGTAATAGTGTCTACTCTAGGGACGCTCTCCAAAGATCTGACCTCAGTCTCTTACCTACTTCTCCTTCTATTGCAGTTTGCTTCATAGAAACAAAGAAACAGGATCAAGTTAAATGGCACTTCTGTGATTTTTAGTAGTTTTTAAAATAAGCTTTTATTTCCCAACTCCACCTCCACTTTATGATTTGTATTTGGTGTATGTTATCAATTCCTTCACTGTGTGGTGAGGCACCAAGGTCAGAAACCAGAGTCATGTGATAACATCAAGGTTGCTGTGTTTTAATTGGTCCCAAAAGAGGCAAAAATAGTCAGTACTTTGAGAGGTAGAGAGTTGCCCTTTGTCGAGACAGGCCAAATTTACTGTAGTGAGGATGGCAGAATAAGAAACTGGCCTGTTTTTTAACTGCAGCAGTTTACACTGTAAGACATCAGTATTGTAGATTACTGGTAGAACAGAATAGAATCAACCAGGTTGAAAGACACCTCCAAGATCACCCAGTCCAACCTAGCACCCAGCCCTATCCAGTCATCTAGACCATGGCACTAAGTGCCTCATCCAGTCTTTTCTTGAACACCTTTAGGGACGGTGACTCCACCACCTCCCTGGGCAGCCCATTCCAATGGCAAATCACTCTCTCTGTGAAGAACTTCCTCCTAACATCCNTATTTATTAACTTCAATATTTTTGAACTCTTGCCACCCCCAAGCACTGAACTTACAATATTAATATTTATTCTTCATGGTTATGAAGACATTATGGGAATATGTTTCAAACTGTAACTATTATAATAACTAGCATACAGTCAAAATATAAAACGGAGAGAGTTTCCCTGTGGCTTAATGCTGCTTGGGGTCTATACACTATTTGCCTAGCAGGGTGGACTGAAAGCTTTCTGCTCTATGGCAGACACAATAGAAATTAGAGAGGTATTTACTCACAATTCTGATTAGTTATAAATCACCCTCCGAGGCTACGTCACAGCCTATATAAAGTGTCCAACTCCTCAGGGTCTCCGCCGGTGGAGTCCAAGGCTGGAATACTCCCGGCTTCAGGGGAAATAGTCTCTGACCTTCTGCTGCTGGCTCCTTCTGGCTGCTGTGTCCAGGGAACTCGTAGGCAGGATTTCCAGGTGCAGAGGAAATACGATCCTGTGCAGACAAGGGGGTCTGCTCCTGGTAACTCGTGGCAATGGCACACACCAGGGAATAAGGCAGTGGGCGTGCAGTGGGATGCACGGCTGCACGGGGAGCCTGAGCTCCGTAAATAAGTGCGCAGGCAACTGATCGAGTCAGTGAACACATGAGGGAATGAGCCAGTGAGCAAATGAACTGGCACCTGAGCCTGTGCATCTCTAGTTATTAAATGTGGGCCGAGATCAGTGGTCTCATTGGCCACACAATGACCACTCAGGTTGGTAGTCAGGCAAGAAGCCACAGGCCTGGACTTTCCAAATATGGGGCTCACATGGGCCTAGCACCCGGCAAGCATGAGCTGGGCATGTGAGGACTTACATAACCTAAAGCCTGGGCAGGCCAGACTTCATGGCACCAGACCCATTGTGCCCCTCTGTGCTCTCCATGTGCTCACCCCTGACTATGAGCAGGAAAACAAGTCCAGGCAGGGCAAGGCATATATAAGTCTATTTTTTGGGCCTATGGGCCCTCCACAACAGTGGTCTGACCAGCCTGTGAACTGTAGTCCTATCTTATGTGAGCAATTACAAATTGTGCTTCAAGTTAGTTGAATCTAGAAAGTGAGAAGGAAAAGGATCATGTGAGCACTGATGAAGGAAAATGGCATGAGATATTTAATAGCTTATTATAAGGTATTTGATAAATCCAAAGGAAGAAGAGGTGGAAAAGGCCTGTGGAGTCACCTAACCAATCTCCTCTGGAGGACTGGCTTCCTGCATGCAATATATAATCACTATCTGCCACTCCAGGCTAGCTTTAAAAGACTCCTGTTTTGTCTTTATTTCCATTGTGTTTTTCAGCTTCACTGTCAGAAGTCAGTCAGTCACTGCAGAGTGAGGTGACTAATAGTTCTGGATAGCTATGTTGTCTATACAATACTATTCCATCTTTGATTTTTTCTCAGTTTTAATTCTATTACAACTGGTTTCACTGGTTCCAGTAGTAGTGTCTGTGTAGCATAAATTAATAATCGGTTATGAATTATGACTATTAATTTATCTATGAATATTTTTATTATTGATATTTGAAAATTGGCAAAATTCCCTGAGGTTCTTTGGATTTTCGGTCGACAAGAAACAATTGCACAGAATTAAACAGCATCAACAATCAGACCTTGGAAAACAATAACGTGAGAACAGGAAAAATTCTAACTAATGCCTATGGAGTCTTGGCATTCACGCCAGCATATGTACTCAGGATTCTTTGGTCCCTGAGTAAATCACCTGTATGAAAGATGCTTTCAAACTCGTGATGATCCTGGAGTAAAATACAAATATTTCAGGCAGAGCAGAAAGGAGATGCTGCTAAACTGGCTGGTGTGAGCTGCGTAGGAGTGGCTGCCTGTTAACGAGCTGCAAACAAGGAGAGACTCCATGCAGACAAAGGCATGGTACAGAAAGGCTAGTGTAGAAAAAGTGTGGTTTCTAAATCATCCCCCCTTTATATACTTGATTTGAAAGTCACACTGGCCAATAGGCACTAGCACTATTGTTCTGGCCACTGAATTCAAAGCTTCTTGCCTCCTTTGACCATGCAGGCAGGGTGAGGGCAGCACAAGACACCTGACATGAGGTTCTAAGCCCCCTAGCCCTCAAGGCTTTGCTGGGGTGAAACCCTCGCTCTTGGACCCCAGCACGACAGGAGAGGGAGAGCAAGGGTTAAACCTGCCTGGAAGGATTTATGCCCTACCAGGACAGTCTGAAGTGGCAGTATTTTCTTATACTCACTCCTTCTTTCTTTTCTGTCCCACCTTACCACACTACCCACTTACACATCCTCACTGTGTAAAGATCCCTTTAGGAGAGAGCGATTTTGGTATTCTCATGTGGAGTCTGAAGGCAATAATGATTTGCCACAAAGGTGATGCAGACAGTGAAGCCTTAGTGAAGGTATCATGTTGCTTTAAAGATTGCTAGAGTAATCAGTACCAAGAGGTTGATGTTTCTCTTGTGTCTGACTATTATGGACTTGAATGCATATCCTGAAAAACAAGTACCTGAGGAGCATTCCTGTAATGGTCTGTCCATATCTGAGCAGAAAGTATGGAAAGTTATTTAGCCTCTCTGTGTGTTCTTACTCTTTTTAAAAAAGTTTGTTGTGGTTTTTTGGTTGTTTTTTTTTTTTGGTTTTTAATTTACTCTGTAATTGCTTTTTCAGCCCGGTCAAAGAGTTTGGTGATGGGTGAACAGATTGGGCCTCCTTCCAGATCTTCTTCTCCAAACCCTCAAGAACGTGTGCTAAAGTGTGGCTGGCTAAAGAAACAAAGGAGCATTATGAAGAACTGGCAGCAGCGGTGGTTTGTGCTGCGTGGGGATCAGCTTTCCTATTATAAGGATGAAGAGGAAACTAAACCTCAGGTATGACTAGAGAACTGTAGGGCATGTTGATTGTGACTTCCATATGGGTTATAGTCACTGTCTTGATTGACAGCACTTCAGTTGTTCTCTATCATGGCCAAAATTATACATGCTTAAGGAGGGTCAAAGGCACGAGACATTGCAGAGAGACTTAGTTACTAGGCAGGCAAGTAGCAGAGCCTGGGAGAAGGCCAGGAGGTGTTTATTTAGCTGCTAGGGCATACTGACCTCCAGGGCTTAATATGGTCATCTATGACACTGCATTTTGCTGGGAAGAGCTATGGAGTTCCAGGAAGGAGTGAAAAACCTTGCTCAGTCAGCTGAGACTCATTATCTTCCAAATAATCCATTGTTGAGCAGAGATGTGAGTCAGATGCTTAGGGATAGCTTGCGTGGGTAGAGTACATAGATTTTGTTACCGGCATGCTGGGCCTGATAATGGGCTCTAATATGTTCTATATATACTTAGAAGTTACTGCTTTTCTGTGCAAAATATTTGAGAAAGAATTTGCATAAGGCTTTTGTGCCCTGCATCTGGAAGGAGTGTGTGTCTGACAGCAGACTGGGAAACAATGTGGTGTCCCACAATGGAGGAAAAAGCCCCGGATTGTCTGACACCTGCCTTTTTTGGGCTTTGCAGAGTATGAATGAAAGAGAAGACCAATTTTCTGTGTGGAAACCACTGGTTAAATCCTGCTGTTTGATATGCATTTGACAGTGCCAAAGAGCCATCCCATAGCAAACGGTGGAAAGAAAAATGACAGAGAGAAGGAATAGGATCAGAATATTTAGGAGCTAGCAAAGAGAGAAGTGGTCAGCTAGGGGTTAGATAACAATTACTAAGTGATAATTGAATGAATTGAATAACAGTAGGACTACTTAAAATGGTGACTTTAGATCAGCTGTATCAGTTTGTCAAGGGACAACAAATCTGTGCAAGAAAGCTCACCAAAGTACCTTTATTCTCGCGAATAACTTAAGAGAATCTACTTAACTGTGTGTTGATTAGCTGTAGGGTGACTTCCTGGTGACGAAGGGTAATAGACAGTCACCACGTCCACGGGCACGTGACTGGCATGTTTAACTTGCAAACTTTGGTAGTGAATGTTTTAAATGGCTTTCAATGAGGTGAGCATATTGTAAGTATGTCTTTCAAGCCAACTATTAATTAATGGAACTTTTTAACTAGCTTCTTGCTACTTCACATCCTTTTTGTGAGTGTATTGCTGGTCTAGCAATTTCTTATTGTTAACTGTGGTTCTCTAAAACAAGTTATAGCAACAGCGTAGCGCTTCTGCACTTTGGGTAAATGCAAAGCTGAGAACATTGCAATTGTTGGTCTGCAATCAACACTACAACTGGGGTGCTTTTCTGCTTCTCTGACCCTTCTATATCTACAGCTTTTTGGGATGGGATAAAGCTTACAGATGAGATGAAGAAATTAAATAATAAATTCTTTAATACACTTGTAAAAATATTCTAGTAGCATTTGAGCTAAGGAAGTTCCTAAGCTGTTGTAATACCTTCTGCATATTTGATGTAGTGATTGTTTTGACTGCCAGGCCTCTAACTGGAGTGATTGAACAGAGGGAACATAAGTGAATAAACCAATGTCCCGGTAGTGCTGCCTCCTGATGAGTCAAGACAGGCATTACAGTGACAGACAACCTGTGAATCATCATCACCATCCACACACTCATTATAGTCTATTATTAAGGTGCTTAATGCAGCTGTGTGCTTAATTGTTGCATGTAAATGTCATTGCAGAGTGAGAATGGAAATTAGCTTTCCCTTATGAATCTGACACACGGTAGATGCATGAGGATGTTGGCTCATGTTATGTCCCACACTTGCTTAATGAGGGATTTGGTTCATCATTATAGATAGCTGTTGTGTAAAGGTTAGAGAGACTTGAACTTGATGATGTAACCAGTTGCACTGGAGGTTTGTTGTGGAGGGCCCGTAGGCCCGAAAATAGACTTACATATGCCTTGCCCTGCCTGGACATGTTTTTCTGCTCCTAGTCAGGGGTGAGCACATGGAGAGCTCAGAGGGGCACAGTGGGTCTGGTGCCATGAAGTCTGGCCTGCCCAGGCTTTAGGTTATGTAAGTCCTCACATGCCCAGCTCATGCTTGCCGGGTGCTAGGCCCATGTGAGCCCCATATTTGGAAAGTCCAGGCCTGTGGCTTCTTGCCTATTATGGTAAGGTTGGCTGACTGCAAGCCTTATTGGTTATTGGTGGCCAATGAGACCATTGATCTCGACCCACATTTTATAACTAGAGATGCACAGGCTCAGGTGCCAGTTCATTTGCTCAGTGGCTCATTCCCCGACGTGTTCACTGAATCGCTCAGTTGCCTGCGTACTTAACTTGTAGAGCTCACTTAAGCCTGCCTTTACAGAGCTCAAACTCCCTGTGCAGCCGTGCATCCTACTGCACGTCCACTGCCTTATTCCCTGGTGCGTGCCATTGCCACGAGTTACCAGGAGCAGACCCCCTTGTCTGCACAGGATCGTATTTCCTCTGCACCTGGAAGTCCTGCCTACGAGTTCCTTGGTCACAGCAGCCAGAAGGAGCCAGCAGCAGAAGGTCAGACTATTTCCCTCTGAAGCTGGGAGTATTCCAGCCTTGGAGTCCATGGGTGGAGACCCTGAGGAGTTGGACACTTTATGTAGTCTGTGACATAGCCCCAGAGGGTGATTTATTACTAATCAGAATTGTGAATAAATGCCTCTCTAATTTCTATCACATCTGCCATAGAGCAGAAAGCTTTCAGCCCACCCTGCTAGGCAAATAGTGTATAGACCCCAAGTGCCATTAAGCCAGGTGGGGAAAACTCTCTTTAATACTTTGAATGTATGCTAGTTATTATAATAGTTACAGTTTGATATATATTCCCATAATGTCTTCATAACTGTGTGAGAATATTAATATTCAAGTTCAGTGCTTGGGGGTGGCAAGAGTTCAAAATATTGAAGTTAATAAATATATATATGTTTATAAATATCCTCTTGCATCAATTAATTTCACCCCTCCGCAACAGCGTTCTGCAAGCAACAGCTGGGTTTTGCACTTTTAAGACAACCACCTTAACATCACATACAATGCATGGAGAGAGCTGGGTTCTTCTGTATCAGTAAACACAAAGAGGAAGGAGCTGCCTCAAAGAGTCATGTTGGAAAGGGTTTTTTTAACTCCTGTCTCTTCTTGTTATGCATTTATCACTGGTGTGAGCCATTTCCTGTAGGATGATACAGGACCATGTCCTGACTACTCTTGTAACAGCTGCAAACTGGAATTCGCATGTGGCTTCAGCTAGGACTGTATGCATCCCACAGGTGATACACACTTCTGGAATCTGTAGGCAGCTATTGCTTGGGGTTCTCTGGAATGGACAATGACGCAAGCATGTCCACATGTCTTAGGAACATAAATGTTACCCTGAGACATCTTTGCTGCAGACCATGTAGGTATATCCATTGGTTGATATCTCTAATTTCTTTCAGCTCTAAAGATCTGGATTAAATATTAAGGATGGCCTGCAGCATGTGTGCAAACCTAAATCATTAGCTTAAATAAAATTCCCGCTGATCTCTACCTGCTTGATTCTTTGTATGTACTCTGGAAAACGGCCATATTCTTGCTGTTTATCTGAAAAAGTCAAATGAGATTTATGCCATCATGTTTCAAAAGAGAAACTTCAGACAACATTGTTCTGTTGCATTGACTGTTTGGATGAAAACCTGTACTTCTGGGTCCCTAGAGGGAATTGTAGCTATCTTTTCTTTGAAAATCGTGCTGAAAAGCTGGAACTGTAATCAAGTGATAGGAGAATGGCGTAGGCTTACTAGTGTGAAGAGGAGTTACTCTGCAGTCTTAAGGGATCGAGTACTGTTGAAGCTGTGTCCTGCTGTCTGCCATATGACACAGCTGCACAGTCTGCTCCATCAGACTAACTTCTGTCCCAAAAGTTAGAGGCTGAACTTGCAGTCATTGCTTTTTTTTGAGTATTTTCTTCAATGCCCTCATAAAGAAAGGGAGAGGGGAGAACTAACCCCCTAAGACCTTTTGATGCAATATATGTAGAGGTTTTTAAAGTTGCTTTGGGTTTATTTCTATTTCCAGGGGAGGAGGTAGCCTGTAGTTCTCCCTAGTTTCTAGGGGAGCTGTGGTGGTTTGGGTGTTACCCATCCGCCCACACTTTGGGAATCACCCAGACTAGACTCAGCCGGCTCTGGAAATATGAATGGAGCTTATATTTACAGCTTAGCAGAATGTACAAGCAGATATTTACAGTATATACAGTTATATATAGAAATACACAAAGTAAAAGGTAATACAGAAACACAACTCCCCTTCCTGTCCCCAGAAGAGGCTCTCAAGCACCCCGTCACCTTCCCCCTACCCCTCTCAACCTTACCCTAGTCCCAAGGAAGAATGGAGGGGGTTAGGAAGCAAAGTGGATTAATCAGAAAAACAGCAGAGAGGCTAGAGTGAGAAAAAAAAATGCAGCTCAGAGCTCCCAAGCAGAAGTGCCTTATCTATGTTTGAATTCTTGTTCTTATACCTCTCAGCAAGCCTATGAGTGAAGTAGACATCATTCTTGTTTTTGTTTCACAGCCTGTAATCTAGTTCTTCTCACCATACATTCTAGCTAGCTTCAAACTAGCACAGGAGCACAAACCACTCTGCAGCTTATTCATTTAACTTTCTTTCAGTGTTGACTTGGTATGATAGAAGTGCATCCACTGTGAGTTTGAATTTTACACCATAGAAAACAGAAGAATTTTCTAGAATATTTTCTGGCCACTGGACTCTAAAGATGTTGTGTATTATACTTTTCTGTACAACTTTGCAATCACTTGTGATGTATCTACAGTTTTGTTGTATTGCCCTCCTAGTGTTTTTCTGCTATCTTTGTAGTGCATTCACTGTGCCTTCTGATTTCAGTGAACCTCCAAGTAAAATTGTAGAGCAGTAGGATGGGGAGGGAAGGATTCTAAAAGTTTTAGCCTGTTTTGTTGACTTGTTTCTCCTTAAGTTTAAAATTCACAATGATTCTAAAGTCACCACTCAGTGTGAACTTTGCCAAGGCTTTCCAGTATCTGAAGGGAGCCTACAGGAAGGCTGGGGAGGGACTATTTACAAGGTCTAGTAATGTCAGGATGAGGGGGAATGGGTTTAAACTGGAAGAGGGGAGATTTAGACTGGATGTTAGGAGGAAGTTCTTTACAGTGAGGGTGGTAAGACACTGGAATGGGTTGCCCAGGGAGGTTGTAGATACTTCCTCCCTGGAGGCGTTTAAGGCCAGGCTGGATGAGGCCTTGAGCAGCCTGCTCTAGTGGGAGGTGTCCCTGCCTATGGCAGGGGGTTGGAGCTGGATAATCCTTGAGGTCCCTTCCAACCTAAACCATTCTATGATTCTAAGTACCCTCCTAAACTGTGTTCTTCAGTCTTACCTTTTCTCTAGGTAGGGGACAGAAATTGAGCCCTGACGCTGTTATTTAGAATTACCTGGGGAGCCTGCTAGAGGATTTGGATCCAGCTCTGGTCGGTGAACAGATAGCAACAATGTGATCTCCACATAACAGACTTTATAATGGGGTATCCAAAAAGGGAAGTGAAAATAGCAGGATAGCTGCATATGTAATATGGAGAGGGGTCGTAGCACACAAACTTGGTGAATATTTTTATTTGTTATACAGGGTACAAGATAAATATTAATTTAGGAAGTAAAGGGGCTCAGATTTCTTGCTGGCAAAACTGTTAGATCAAAAAGTAGCCCTGTTGCCTTGAAAACCTGAATCGGATGTTATTCTCCAGTATCTTCCTGGAAACTTTTGTGTCCTGAGAATCTCTGGAAAACAGGCTATTTTCTTCAGTTGCAGATGTAAAGATTTAGAAACAGAACTTCAGACACCTCATTGCTGTAGACTGCAACCAGAAAATTGAAGGGTGAAGGAAGAGCAGATGTAGCATGAGGTTAATTTTTTGCAAGGAATTATTAATTAAGGAAACTATGGAGAATAATCCATGCTTGTAGTATTTATATTCATAGGAAAGATCATTTGACAAGAAGGGTCCGGTGTGAGTGAAAGCAAATGAGGCAGGTGCATGACCAGATCAATCTTTTCTTGCTCAGGAAAGTGGAAAGGAGATGGACTCAGTGGAAGAGTTGCACTTAAATTTGCTGTATGCTGTGCACATCTTCTTTTCATTACCTTCTTTGTGACCTCTCCCTTTTCACGGTGTTTATGTCCCTTACAGGGTTTGATATTACTGCAAGGCAATCAGGTTAATGAGCTGCCACCTAATCCAGATGAACCAGGGAAACATCTCTTTGAAATTGCCCCAGGTATGTCAGCATTTCCTTGTACTTTGAACATGTCATCTCGTTCTCATTGGTTATCATTGATGACAACTGAACTGTATTTCACTTCTAAGCATTCTGATACATTAACCAGATTATCTTGAAAGGCTGCTTGTTATTCTTTGTGGATGTAATTGCTGCTGTGATACCTCAAAAAAATAGTAGTTGAGCTGCATCATGTTCCTTGATTTTTTTTTTTCCCTGTTTGGAGAAAGTTCCTTGCCTGGAGTGCTGTGTGGTACCTCAAGTCTGTGTGATTTTCTGGTGGTGGGTTTGTGTGGTTTGTTTTGGGGTGTTTGTTTTTTTTGTGTGTGTGTGTGTTTGTGAGGTTTTGTTTTGTTTGGTTTGGTTGGTTTTTTGTTTGTTTATTTTTGTGAGGGAAGCTAACACAGAGCACAGCACCTATGGAAAAGGGGCATCCAATAACTGAATGTAATTATTTTGTACATAATATTCCCCTTCAGATCAGGGAAGGGGAGAGAAATGAAAAATAATTTCAAACGTTTTCTTTTTAGATAAAAGATTTAAGAGAATAGATCTGTTGTGGAAGACAGGTTGACATTTTGTTAAGTATAAAATCTAATGATCTGTCCGCATAGTTTTAATGTAAAACTTTCAAAATCCTTTTAACTCCCATTTAAATGTTTCCTGTGGACTAGCTTGGTGTCTCCAGGGTATATTTAGACTTAAGTTCCCTGTTGCAGCAGTTGTATAGACATTATGACTGCAGTTGATAAAGGATTGTCTCCATATGTGGATTTGGATGCAGTGTATTTTGGAGGTAGTTTCAGGTGGCAGGATCTACAGAGAACTAAGCTGTTGCACCACTAGCAGTGTTAGACCAGAGGAGTGCAAAAGATGAACCAAGTCACTTCTTCCACATTTGTCTCCCACTATCTGAAGACTGAGTTCCTGGAAACAAGGAGGGAGACAAATGTGACTGTGATAAAAAACATGTCAATGCACTAATTTAGTCATGCTTCATTTCACAGACTGTTCCTCCTGCATAGTTTACCTGTCCATGCTTCTTAGTGTGTTGTTGGTTTCCCCACATGTTGGTACTGTTGATAGGGTAGATAAAAGTAATTATATTAGCATATTAGGCAACCTTTTATTTGGAGACAGAACAAGGGGGAATGGCCTCAAGGTGAGACTGGGTAGGTTTAGATTGTGCATTAGGAAAAAGTTTTTTTATGGAGAAAGTGGTCAGGCACTAGAATGAGCTGCCCAGGGAGGTGGTTGAGTCACCCACACTGGATGTGTTTAAGAGCCATTTGGATGTGGTGCTTAGGAATATGGTTTAAGGTGAATCTTGTAAAGTAGGGTTATAGGTAGGACTTAGTGATCCTGAGGGTCTTTTCCAACCTGGATGTTTCTGTGATTCTGTTTTTAAATGCTATACTTGAATGTTACTGTTGTAGAGACAGATGTGCTCTCACTCATGGCTCTAGATTCTTTTTCTTACCCTCTAATCAGACTGGCTTAAAATGCTTGTGTTGCACACCCCTCTTGGGACTTTTGGGCTTTTCCCATGAATGTGCACCATGCTATTGCAGCAGGATTGTGGACCTGGGACGTGAAAGGGTTCAGTTGTGGTTATGAATGATCTCATGTGTTCTGGCTTGATCCAAAAGAATTACCTGAACCACAAAATGTCTTGATTGAGTTTCCTGCAGATTTGTGTTTGCTCTGTTCTTCCATGTGGGAAACCATTCATTCTGTGCTTCCTGCCCAAAATGTCATGGTATGCAAAAGAATTGTCCTGAATCACTGGCTGTTGCCTCTTTGGAGTTGGTAGAGTGATCCTATGTGGCTCCTTGAAAGGGGCTATCCAAAAGCATAGAAAAAAAATTACACTGTTCACACCATATTTGTGAATCCCAGGACACCTGTGTTTGGCATGCAGTTGTGGTATTGCTCTCCTCTGTATTCCCTGGAAAAAATATTCAGTCTTAGTGCACCGTTGTCCTTCCTGAAAAACTGACAAGTTGGATTTATATATATATATATCAAATCATTACAGAGTGTGACTCAGCACAGGCATCACTGGAGAACATGGCCTGAAGAATTCCTTATTCTATTCACAGTACATTTATTCTGTGCTGGTTTTGGCTTAAATGCCTTTTCTCTTCTGCATGTGTTCTGAAATGACTGTTCTGTGTGGTTGCCAGCCTGCAGAACACCCACATAGTGAAAAGCTCTTGAAAGGATGCCAGACAGGAAAGGGAGCATGAATGATCTTGCAGGACCCAAATCGTTAGTTTCTGTCACTTCCCCTCTTCCCCCGCATTAGATATGTGGCTATTATCATATTTCTGCCTAATTCTGCATTAGTTCTCCCACTGCATTTTAGGTTTACATAGCTTCCATAGGGATTATGAGATTTTAACTTTTTTTAAAGTCATTTTAAGTAAGTTGGGGATTTTGTGAGTACAGGTACATGCTATAGCTATAAACTGAGATATGGGATTTTGCTGTGCTGATAAGCAGTAGAGCTTTAACTAACAAAGTCAAGAACAAAGTGCAGCTTTCCTAAAACGTTCCCAGTGTCCTTATGCCAATTTATCCAGCAAAGAGAAGAGGCTGCTATCCCTCAGAAAGGACATATACTCCAGGCTTTAGAAAGTATTGGACCAGTTACATCCAAACCTCCATTTAATCATCAATAGCTAAGGCTTTTAGCATTCTTGTTCTGAAACAGTTGATGGAATCTTCTCACCTTTCCTCTGCTGCAGGCTGTGAGCTGCTTCCTTAAAGCAATAGCATGTCCTGTGGTGTAACAGAGCATGTATTGATTTTCTGCTGAGTAACAAGAACTAATGATGGGCATTGTGTATTATTCATGTTTCATCAAGCTCATTCCCAAGCTGTATAGTGCAGCTGGGAGAAGGGTTAAATAGGGACATGAGAGACTGTAGAATAGTTCTACAGTCAAACCAGTGTCAGATCTGGTGACAAGGCTTCCTGAAGTGCCTCCTTTGGCAAGAGATGTTCTCTATTTTCTTTTCTGGGGAGGCTATGTAAATCTCCAAGCACTCTTTAACCCACTCATGCTTTTCTCTCTCACAAATAGTGAAGTTCGAAATGAAATGGCAGCATAAGCTGCAGGCTCAACTTGCTTTGTTCCAGTGCACATTAGCAGGTTGTGTGTGTTGGGAGAGGGAGGGGATGTCAGTTTATGAGATTATCAGGGTAGGATGAAGTCAGCTGCAGAGCTTTAACTATCTGGGGTAATCGTCACAGAGACAGTGGCATTTTTGGGTGGAAATTACCACTATATGTTGCTCAGGAGAGGAGTCCAAATGTGGTATCAGAAACAGAAGCTACCTGATCACCAGGGGCAACAAAGCAAACACACCTTAGTCTGGGGTTACAGTGTGATTTAAAAGTGGTGTAAAACAGCACAGGGATTGACCTCTGAGAATGTCTTAAGGAATATTGATGGATTAAAAGGTGAGACCTTAGGAGCATTTAGGAATTTGTTTCTAATGCCCTGTAGCTAACAGCCTGCCAAGTTTTTATTCTTTGGTCTTTGCAGCACTGAGATGAGATGTTCAAGTTTCTCAGCAGAACTAGAGATAATTCTCTTATGTACTAAGGCTTTCAGAGTCAAGTAAGTGGAGGGGTAAAAAGGTTCAGAATTTAGAAGGTAAAAGCATTGTCTTTAGATATGGCAAAAGTTACTACCAATTAACTGGCGAATAGCTTTTATTTGCAAGAAACTTGATGATTTTTAAGAAGATTCTTCTATTCTACTAAAAAGTAGAATCAGTTTCATGGAGCATGAGGTGAAAGATAAAAACATGAGCATGTTTTTTTTTCCCATGGGTTACCTGGTACCTGTGGCTAACATCACCTCCTGTGGTGCAGGAGACCCAAGAGTCTGTTCTGCTGGAGTTAGACCAGGAACCTGAACTGTTTGCATAGTAGACAAGTGACTAAGTGACTACTGATGGATTTTTTTCTGGGAAAGATGGGTTTGCTGCATTTTTTTACTATTAATTGTTTCGAGAGTAATGATTTTGTCCAAATAAACTGTATCCTTTTGTATTTCAACAGACTAGTGTGTTATGGTTAAAAGCAGCCTTGCTGAAAAATTCCTGCCCAGAACTCATGGTACGCATCTTGTCATCAGTGATAAGGAGACGATGTTGCTAGTCCCTGTTTCTTGACATGATGCTTTCTGCCAAAGTGACAGCTCTCAGCATGGTCTTTGTGTGAAAGTAAGAATCAGTTTTGTGGTAAGCTGAACTTGCTTTCACTGGAAACTGCTGCTGAAAGGGAGTTGATCTTGCCTTTTCCCTTTCCTCGTAGCATATTCTCCGGTATCTAACCGTATCTCTCACTTCAGCTTTTATGACTGAAAGAAAAAAAAAAAAAACCAAAACAAAACAACAGAAAAAAACCAAAACAGTTTTCAAACCATCTGGAAAGTTTGTGGAGTCTCCTTCTCTAGAGATCTTCAAAAAACCCACCTGAACCCATTCCTGTGTGACCTGCCATAAGTGGTCCTGCCTTGGCAGGGAAATTGGACTAGATGATTTCTGCAGGTCCCTTCCAACCTCTAACATTCTATGAGTTTGTGACTTCAGGCTGATTTAACTAATCTTGATGAAAACTGCACCTTCAGGTTGCTTTTCGTGCTCCAGCTAAGTACCACCCCTAAAGGGAGCTTTTTGCAGCTCAGTCCTCTTCAAAACTCTTGGCTCAGGCTTTTTGAAGACTCAGTGTGAAGACTGCCTATGATTGATTCCCATGTAGATTATTTTCAAAGCTTTAGACATCAGAGCTCTGTGGCATACTCTTCAATTTATTATAAATACTGAGCTCAGTATAGGCAGCTTGGTCTTACAAAAGGGACCTGCATTAAATAGTAGCCCCTTTCAAACTGGGCTGGTGGTTGTGTTCAGCTGAGGCAGAGTAAAATACCCTATCCAGGAACTTCTATGCAGAATTTATGCAGAAGCTATTTCATTGTCTTGTATGTGCTACACAACAAGTAAGAAATCACGAAAGAAAGAACTGGAAAGTGGCAATCCTAACTCTTACAGGGACAGTATATGTTGACTGCTTGTTCTGCACAGTCAGTCAGTGCTGTTGGCAGTGTCCTGCAGAGCAATTGGAGTGGCAGCTCGTTTCTCTTATCCTAATAGGTTGATTGATGCCTACAAAGCAGTCTGCTCTGTGGTACACTTTTATGTCCTTGGGGATTGACATCAATTAAGTTATTTTTGTGACCCTTCTATCTCACTTCCTGTTGAGATGGTGTGTAATTAAAATACCTGGAGGGGAAATTCGGAGTTCAGACATTAAAAATCATTCCAAGTTTTGTATTATTCAGTGCAAATTACAATTCTAACTAACATCAGGAAACTGAATTTGCCACTGGTAATTAAATTTCCTCCTGAAGTCTACAGCTGATAATTGACTGTGCATATCTGAATGTGTGATGATGCTGATATTTTGAGAGCTTTAGGTTTCTGGTTTGGTGCACCGCATATTGACTGGGGAAATGTAGTTTCAGCAGTGTACTGTGTAAACACTTACTAAATGAGAGAGCTTTTGGTCATCACAGAGCATCCATGGCACTTCATTGACCTGCAGAAGAAGATTGATGGTCTTGGTTTTGCAGTGGAGAGCAACATCTGATCTAACATTTCTAGAGGTCTGGAGTGAAGTTGAGGACATGCAAATATTTGTATGTCACTCAAAGTGATAACTGTCTTTTGGAACATGAAATAGTCTTTCAATGGAACTATCTTTCAAAAGGACTGCCCAGAATGATAAAATTACATGCCTTCTTTGCAGTCAGAGTCTGGAAACTGGTGTATCACCTTACAGATTGGGTTGAATACCTTCAAGGTCTGAGCACTAAGATAGTGATAGGTACATCTGCTTGCCTTTTGCCAGCTGCAGAATCTCTTTTTAAGTGCAAGATAAGTGCAGCCTGTGTCTCCTTCGAAGTGTGAAACTTGCACCTCCACGCCTAAGATTTGATACATTTTTGTTACGTTTAGCTTGCTCCGTCCGCTGCTGAGCACTAGATGGCGCTGTTTCTTTCCGCCGTGAGCTTAGACTCGTAGAGTGGGTTAGGTTGGAAGGGACCTCCTAAACCAAGATCATCCAGTTTCAACTCCCTCGCCATAGGCAGGGACACCTCCCGCTAGAATAGGTCGCTCAAGACCTCATCCAGCCTGGCCTTGAACACCTCCAGGGAAGAAGCATCCACAACCTCCCTGGGTAACTCGTTCCAGTGTGTCACCACCCTCACTGTAAAGAATCCTTTCCTAACATCTAGTTTGAATATCCCCTCTTCCAGTTTAAAACCATTACCCCTCATCCTGTCATCACAAGACCTTGTAAATAGTCCCTCCCCAGCCTTCCTATAGGCCTCCTTCAGATACTGGAAGGCCACTATAAGGTCTCCTCAAAGCCTTCACTTCTGCAGGCTGAAGAGCCCCAGCTTTTGTAGCCTGTCCTCATAGCAGAGGTGCTCCAGCCCTCTGAGCATCTTCGTGGCCCTCCTCTGCACTCACTCCAACAGTTTGATGTCCTTCTTGTGTTGGGAACTCCAGAACTGCACACAGTGCTCCAGGCGGAGTCTGACGAGAGCAGAGTAAAGGGGGAGAATCACCTCCCTTGCCCTGCTGGCCACACTTCTCTTGATGTCTGGGCTGCACATGCACACTGCCAGCTCATGTTGAGCTTGATGTCATCTGCAAACTTGCTGAGAGTGCACTCGATTCCTCTGTCCATATCACTGACAAAGATGTTAAACAGCACTGGTCCCATCACTGACCCCTGAGGGATGCCACTTGTCACTGGTCTCCAGGTGGACATTGTGCTGTTGATCACCACTCTCTGCATGCGACCATCCATATCAAGGGAGTGCTCCACCCATCAAGTCTGTGTTTTTCCAGTTTGGTGACCAGGATATCATGTGGGACAGAGTCAAATGCCTTACTCAGGTCCAGGTAGATGATGTCAGTTGCCCTTCTCTTGTCCACTGTTACTGTAACTTCATCATAAAAAAGCCACTAAATTTTTCAGGCATGATTTGCCCTTGGTGAAGCCATTTCTGGTTACCACCAATCACCTCTGCTTTGTTTTACTATTCATTAGTGTTTCCTCAAAATATAATCATCAAGCAAGAGTTCCCTAGCAATGCCCAGCCTGTGGAGCTAATGCTGTGCTCTGTGGGCAGAAGACAGTATTGCAAGCATTTTTGCACATCTGCCCTGCCGTGGGCATCTTTGTCTCTAAATCTGCAAGACGCAAGGAACCAAATGCTTTCAGCTGCTGTCACAGATGCCCAAATTGAGTCTTCAAAAACATGCAAGTTCAGATTGTTTGCTCACTTAAGAGGAAAACAAGATTTATTTGTTATGGAAGAGCAAAACATGTTCTACACAGACATGTGTAGTAATGACTGCATGGGGGAGCCACTTGAACCTAGGTCTCCACACTTTCAGGTTAACACCCTGATCCAGGGGTTGCTGGATGTTTTGTGGCACCTGACTGCTTTTCCCTTCTCCCATTCTGAACTCCATAAACTTAATTTTCAAAATCTGTATCTTCAGACGTTTCCAGTTTAAATGAATTGGCGTCTCCCCCTTCTGTCTGAGTGTGAGGGTGAAGGAGTTTGATCAAATCTCCCATTGCATTGCTGCTTTAGGGATCTGCTGGTAAGAACAAAAGATGCTAATTGTCCTCTTGCTCTTTGTTCTTCCTTTCCTAATCCTACCAATTTTTAGTTTATTTTTTTTAACTCAATGGGAAAAAAACAGCTCATGTGGTCTGTCCAGACCTTGACTTCTTCCTCTGTACTCAGCACTGGTCAGGCCACACCTTGAGTACTGCGTCCTGTTCTGGGCCCCTCAATTCAAGAGAGAAGTTGAGACACTGGAATGTGTCCAGAGAAGGGCGACAAAGCTGGTGAGGGGCCTGGAATGCAAACCCTATGAGGAGAGGCTGAGGGAGCTGGGGTTATTTAGCTTGGGGAAGAGGAGGCTATGGGGTGATCTCATTGCTGTCTACAACTACCTGAAGGGAGGCTGTAGTCAGGTGGGGGTCAGTCTCTCCTGCCAGGCAACCAGCAACTGAACAAGGGGACACAGTCTCAAGTTGTGCCAGGGGAGGTATAGGCTTGATATTAGGAGGAAATTCTTTACAGAGAGAGTGATTTGCCATTGGAATGGGCTGCCCAGGGAGGTGGTGGAGTTGCCGTCCCTGGAGGTGTTCAAGAAAAGACTGGATGAGGCACTTAGTGCCATGGTCTAGTTGACTGGATAGGGCTGGGTGATAGGTTGGACTGGATGATCTTGGAGGTCTCTTCCAACCTGGTTGATTCTATGATTTGATGATTTAGCATAAATAGAAGTGTCAATCAGATGCCAGTCTTTCTAGGCCTGTGTTACATTAATGGTTTTGAGGTGAACAGCTATTACTTGAATGAGTTAATGGAGGCCCCACTTTCCCTCATGCAGACAGCAGACACTGACAAGTCAAATCTTCTGCAAACGAGGCATCTCTGCTTACTAATACTTGCATTGAATACTTGACTGTGCCCTGTCAATGAATACTACTGAAAAAAGAACTATGAATACTATGAAAAAAGAGACTGAACATTGCCTTCTAGGTTCATTTAGCCTTACTGATTTCTACCGTGTTGTATTCTGTCCAATGAAGTATCCCTACAACTTGACCAATATTCTACTACCTGCTTAAGGTGATGACTCATTGCTGGTGAAGATCTTTGGACTGCAGACAGACTTTTGTACAGTAAGGTTATTAGGCTGCTCTTTCTCCCTGAGGGCTGTGAGGCTCTCTGATAGCTTAAGAATGCTTTGGCTCACCTGATGTTATCAACTTGAAACATCTTGAAGGGCATCAGGAGGCATCTACAGTCTGTATAATTGTTTTTTTGCTTTGTTTTTTTTGCTGTGTGTTTTGTTTTTTCTTTTCCCTAGAATATGCAATGCCCAAGGCTTATGTTTGCATTTGGCAAGCAAAGATTCTGCTACATGAAATAAACAAGAGCTAGCCTTTGTTTCATTAGAGGTGTTTGATCTATTCCAAGTTGTACTGTCTACAAATCTCAGTGCTCTGGGGCCCTGGGCACTTTAAAGTATGCCTGGAAACAGACTATGACAGCACATGTGTTCTGCTGTCCTGGAATTTGCATCTCCAGGAGCACCTCTGCATCTGATTCATGGTCAGTAGCACTTACCTGTCTTTATGTTGTTTTTCACAACTTCAGCTGCAACAGCTGGTACAACAGCATGAAGCCCGCTGGAAAAGAAGCATGAGACTTAAGGGGCTTCATGAATAGCTTTTCTGCTAGTAAAGATCATTGAGATGTAACACCTGACTGTTCTTGAGCAGTTTTATTTGACTCATTGTAGTTCTCAAAGTGGAATATGTCTTCACAAGCACTTTGTGAGCCTGCTCTTTGGGCAGAGAAACATTGCTCTGTAGGACCATGGCATATTGTTGTTGGAATGCATAGGCAAAATTTGATTCCATCAGGTTGCCTTTTTAGTGTAGATTAGATATGACTTTTGAATTTTTCCTGATAAGATGCTTCAGAGTAAGCTGTGCTACTGAGTATTCTGACTTAAGTACAGTATTTTAAGCCTGAAAGCATGTGTGGTTAGTAGAGATTTTTTTTCCCCAAGCATTTATGTGCAAGAGCTTTGCTCCATTAAAATATGTTTATCAATCTGTCAGCATGATCAATTATATAGTGTCTCTCCTATATTTCTTGTTAATCTGTTAGAAATCAAGTCTTCAGTGCTGCTTGCAGCTTGTGTGCTCTGGTGCTGCTGCTGCAGGTTAAGCTTTGTTCTGCCTCAGAAGCAGCTATGTTCCTGTTTTCAACAAGAATGGGTGAATTCTCCACAAGATTTAATGCAATGTTTGGGATTCCTGAAGAAGAAAAAACGCTCTAGTAGGTTAGCATAATGAAGTAAAATCAAATAAGATACATGATATATGGCTAAGTAGTTCATAGCACACAGCAATTTCTAGTGGCAGTAAAAATAAACATTAGAGGTCAACATCAGCATGAATTAAAAAAAATATCCAGCTCAAAATGAATTAAAAAAAATATCCAGCTCAAAATAAATTTACTGCTTAGATGCCTGCTCCACCAGTATTTTACTAACTCAGTAATCTGAGGGGAGTTGATCTAAGTTTTGTGGGACTGGGCCATTTATTTGAAGTTCACCTGACCTGTGAAGTTCAGTAGGTTGATTCTTATCCCTAGCTGATCTGGCATAGTCATGTGAAATTATATAATATTATATAATAGTCATGTGAAAATTTATAATATAGTAAAAATAAAATGCATTTCAGATTAATTTGCAGGGTTGTATTGGTTGTGTGAACTGGGGATGCAGTCAGGTTCACTCACTCTTATCCTTCAGTGTTCCCAGGGAATACTTTCCTCTATTTTCTGTACTTGAGCTTTTTAAGGGTCAGCTATCTGCTGAGTTCACTTTCTTTATGTCTGATACTAGGAGAAGTAAAGAGCTGATGGATGGGTGATGATACTTTGTTTGAGGTGGATTATTATTTTTTTAATAATACTCTCTGGATCATCACCAGTCAGTGAATGCATTTATCCACTTACTTTATAATAACAAGAATACTGAAAACATTTCTTTGATTCTAGCTCTAAAATTTTGTGGACAGGGAGTAGCAATTGATTTTTTTATTCATTTATTTATTCTTTTTGTCTCTGTGTGTGTGTGTACCTGCTATGCTCCTGCTGTTGTCATTACAGAACTGCTGCAACATCTGCAGCATTTAATGACTTGTGTGTTCACTCTGATTTCCTACCTGCTTTGAGGTGCTATGGATTTGATTTCTGTGGTTTGTACAGCAGATGCAGGCTATGAAGAACACAGACAAATATAAACACTCTCAAACTACATCAGTCACACTGAATTCCTCTAAGGCAGCACTGCTGATAGTGTTGCAGTAGCTGTAAGTGCTAGTATCTTAACTACTTATTATAATACACTAACTGAAAAGTACTGTCTGGAAGTCATTCTGGGAAGCAAAGGTAAGAAAAATAAAACACATTTCCATTTTGTACAGCCTGCACAAGTGTGGGGGAAGGGAGGCAAAACTGATAATGTTCTGCTCTAGCATCCAAAAGGAATTATAACTAGGAAACTGTTATCTGATGTGTTAATGAAACTGCATCTTTGAATGATGCACTAATGCCAGTTCAAAGTGGCAGCTGGCCTGCTGTCAAGCAGCTGTGAGAGTTCACAGGCAAAACCTACTCTGTTTGAAATACTCCAGGGATGACTTGTGTGCTGTCAGTGAGAACCAGCTTGCACTGGACTTTCTGAACTTCATAGAGAGGGGGAAGAAATACGGCAAAGATGTATTGCCTAGGGCATAGCACTTAAGATTTATACTTTGAATAGTCATACAATAAATAATAAGAACTTAATGTTACATTGTAAAAGCTTTCTTTGCCCTTCACAAGCTACTTAAGTATTTCCAAAGTACTGATTGCCTGTGATGAGTGGGGGAGGAAGGCTGTGGTGTTGAAGTGACTTATGTGGTTCTTTTTAATGATTTTTTTTTTATTCCCAGACTTTTACCCTACACACATGCCTCTGCTTAGCCTCACTCCTTGGTAGGGTTCTATCACCTTGCTTACAAAATAGATGCCTGTGAAGTTGCTTCTAAGATTTTTCTTGTGTTATGCAGGAACTTAGACTGGGTCATCACATGGGTCCCTCTTAGGCTTGATGTTTATGACTAAGTTTTGAAAGACGTGCAAATAAGTCAGTTTGACACCTGAACTGTTGAAAAGGCAGGATCTAAGGAACTACTGTACATGAAAAGCAGTAAAGCCACAAGAAATACTGACATAAATCGTATAAAAGATACATGTGCAGTTCTGTAAGGAGATAAATTTGTCTGTGTTAAACTGAACAAATTATAAGAATATCAGTCTTTTTCCATCAGTTGCTCAAATTTATTAAGCAAGAGGTGAATATGGAGTCCTTAGAATGTCCAGAATGCATGGGATTTTTATTTTATTTTTTTTAGGTGACAAGTTTTTCTATTACATAGCGTCCTGTAAATGTTTGGATATTGGATTCACATGTATTTCAGGGCCCTGGGAACAATTCCTCCTTTCTGATATCTTTGTGCTCTACAGAGAAGTTAATTCCACTGAACTTGAGCGCAGCCTGTTGATTTGGTTAAATCTTTTGGTTTAAAGGTGAGGTATAATGACAGTTTTGCTTGAGACCTAATTATTAACTGGCATGGCTGTGTTTCACGTCTCTTTATTTTACTTCTTTATTTTACTTTATTCGGGGTAAGGCTTTTAATTCCCAGTGTTAGTTACCTCAATATAGCTTTCCTACAGGACAGGCATAAGTATGCCTAGATGTATTCTGTTATTCAGAAGGCATCATACCACTTTAAGATTTACATTGCACTGCTTTAACAGACTTGAACCATACCAGGGAAGAACACAAGTTCTGTGTTCGTATTAGTGATACCAGAAATGACTTTGATTTTATTATTTTAGCAGCCCATTTCTAAACAGGTGTAAAATGCCAGATCTCAAAAGTACATCGTATGACTATGAGCACTTTGAAAAAGCAGCATTCTTCACTTTTTCTATTGAATTTTCAAGATTTTTAAGAGGACCTCAAAACAGTAAATGTTAAGAACACTTAGTGAAGCATGGCTAATGTCTCTTGAATTTACCATGACTACAATAACTTTATTCTGATCAGTTTAAATTAAACTTCTTAGCATCTTTACTCATCACAGGGACTCTGCTCAAGGTACTGTTGTGGAGGGCCCGTAGGCCCAAAAGTAGGCTCATTTACGCCTTGCCCTACCTGGATGTGTTTTTCTGCCCATAACCAAAGGTAAACACATAGTGAGCACAAAGGGGTACAACAGACCTGGTGCCATAAAGTCTGGCCTGTCCAGGACCCCTGATTGTGTAAGGTGGTTGTGTAAGCCCCCACATGCCCAGCTTGTGCCTGCCTAGTGTAAAGCCCGTGTGATTGCTATTTTTGGGAGGTCCAGGCTTGTGGCTTTTGCCTATTATGGTAAGCTTTGGCTAACTGCCAATCTAATTGGTCATTCTAGGGTCCAAAGGGCCATTAATCTCAGCCCACATTTGATAAATAGAGGCACACAGGTAAACAACATGCTCAGGACTCCCCCGATCGCTCAGGCTCATGCTCACTTGCTCGTTCAGGCTCCCTTGCTTGCTTAGACTCACCAGCACTGCCTTTTGTTTATGTATGCCTGCCTGCGTGCCCACCCGCAGTGCATCTGCCTTTAGGGAGCTCAGCCTCCCAGCCAGCTGTGCACACCTGCACGCCACTGCAGTGAGTTATCAGGACCAGATCCTGTATTGCCTGCCTTTACTTATAGACCTCAGACTCCCGTGCAGCTCAGGCACCCTATTATGTGCCCACTGCCTTATTATTGCCTGGTAAGCGCCACTGCCGCTAAGTTAACCAGGAGCACATGATCGGCCTGCTAGCCAGCATGAGACCATGCCCAGACTGCACGGCATAGTACTCCTGCATGTGAGGTCCTGCCGAGAATCATTGGACAGAACATCCAGGGGAAGCCAGGAGACAAGGGCAGAGATTGCATCCTTCGCCAGGAGAACAAGGTCAGAGACTGTCCCCAGAAGCACGGAAGATTCTCCTTTCCCCTGAAGCCAGAAGGATTCCAGCCTCAAAGACCACAGGCAGAGACTCCCCTGAAGTTTGAACACTAGTAATAGGCTGTGACGTAGCCCCAGAGGGTGATTGATAATTAATAAGAATTTGTAAGTAAATGCTTTAATGGCTCTGTAATATCTATAGCCTCTGCCATAGAGCAGAAAGAGCATTCAGCCCACTCTGCTGGGCAAATAGTATATAGACCCCAAGCGGCATTAAGCTGCAGGGAAACTCCTCTCTCTGTTTATAGTTTGAACTGTTTGCTAGTTATTAATAAGTTATGGTGTAGTATTAATCCTAGAATGTCTTTCATAACGATGTAAGATCCTTTTAATATTAAAATACAGTGGTTGGGGGTGGCAAGAGTTCAGAATATTGAAGTTAATAAATATCTATTTTTATAAATATTATCTCCCACCAATTAATTTCTCCCCTCTGCCACAATCGGCGTAGGCAGCAGAATACCCCTCTGCAACAGGTACCATTGTACAAAAGCAGTGAAGCAGTTTTCTGAGGCATGACTGTCTTTTCTTTAACACAGCACATTCTTGATAAGCTTAATCTTCCCAATTTTCTTCAAGCACTCCAACTAAAATGAATATAATTTTCTCTATTAGGAAGATAAAGTTCAGGTCAAGTGTAATTACAGAACTTTTAACACACTCTAAATCTCTACATTCTCCAAGTTTGTGTCTTCTCTATTCTGGCAGGTGCACAGCTCAGTGCCTACACATTCTTTCAAATTCTGGCTTTGAATCTCAGCCAGAGATAGATTCATTTGTAACTGCAGGATTAGGCAGTGTATCCTACATCCATAAACCATTGCTCATCTAATTGAAGTCCACTTAAGATGATGTTAAGATCCATGTTTTCACATGCTGACAAAGATGCAGTATATTATACTGAACTGATGAAATATCATTGTTAGTTCTGGAGTTTAATTTTAATTGCCAATTCTCTGACACTCATAAAAGCTTGGAGGAGGAATTTGAGATAACAAGAAAGAGCTATGAAATCAAAAGCACACAGTGTTAAAAGGCAGCGTCTGCAAGTCCACAAGGAAAAGTTGTTATAACCAATCACACATTCTTTGCATTGAAGGATAATTGTACAAATGATGTTATTTCCCAGGATTTGGACTTGTGGATTCTAATATAAGGATTTATTAGTACACCGATAGCTGCTAACTGGAGTGATGTAGAAACTTACCTACATTAGGGATGCTGTACTGGTATGGTTAATGCCAAAAGCAAGCCTGTACTAGCATGCTAGTGTAACATGGAGAAAGATGACTTTTCTTAACACAAATATAAGTGCCTACAAAGAGTAGCAGTCTTCTAGCTATGCTAATGTGAGAATCCTCTGTAGAGGCCATAAAGTTTCTGCTTTGAGACACCATGGTTTATACATGAATCAAAGAGAGAAAAGTATGCCTTCTGAGAGAGATCAACTTTTCCAGGGTAAATTTCCTGTGGTCTGTTTTGTGGACAGACTGGGGTTCAGTAACTTAGTTCTGTGCTGGTGTTGTCATAGGTCATGAAAATGGATCATCAGTGTCATTTGCTGCTGACACTGCAAGACATGTAAGGGTGCATATTACCTTTTGTTAGGTCTGTGACCCAAATGCATCACAGCAGAGAACATGGAAAGTAGAATGGCATGTGCCCATGATCATGCTTGGTAGGAGAAAACTTCTCTCCTGAGCACCTCTTCTGAAGCTGGTGAGGGTCATAAATACATCTGTGGACATCACATCTACTGCCTCTTGAAAACTACAGTTTTGCCTTCAGTTGTGATGCTAGCATCATCAGAGAGTTTTGCTTTCAGTCTCAGCAACTTTGGAAATAGAAACTGTTTCTTAACCACCTCTGCCAATGCATATCAGGCTGTAAGAATCCAGGTATTTTCTTGAATCTCTCTGCATAATCTTAAGGGTCTGCAAACAGTTAAGACTTGCAGATGTCACCTCCTTCTGAATGAAATGAAAGCACAGCATTAAGAGCTGTCTTAGCACTGTGCTTTTAATCAGGCCACACATACCCTTTCTACTGACAAAGGCAGAACAGCAAGGACATCAGCTTTACCAGAGCCAGGTGCACAAGATTCATTGTTAAGGGACTTTCCCAATGAGCAAGGCTAACTATATCAGAGATTTTTCATTCTCCCTTAGTACCTCAATGCCAGAACCCTAATAACAGCTTGCTAATGCTCTCAACAGAAAGCCCTGGCGGTTTACTCCTTAGAATGATTTGGTTAAAGTTTTATAGAGGAACTCACAACCCTACTTTCTTACACCTGAAATTCTTGTATTTCACATTTGCTTAGGAAGCTCTGAACTTTTTGCATCAACAGATGGTCCACTAAGGTCTTTTGCCTATATGCAAAGGCAACCCTAAAAACTCTCATTGTAGATAGACCCCATCTTATCTGCATTAGCTCTATTCTGAGATGACCTCCTAGTGCTAACTGCATTAAAAAGAGAAACTTAATAAGCTTTAATAATTGAAGAATCTTGAATTACCCATAGGATGACAAAACTGGCTTCTGCATCTCCCAAACACCCTTCCCCCCACCGAAGGAAAAGAAAGTGCTGAGTTTGTAGGGGTGTAATCCACTGGCCTGGCAGTATTTGGACTGGCAGTGTGTTCAAGAATGGACACATGCTGACTTGTGGTTTTAAGAAACAACACATATGCCCTCTAAAGCTAAAATGACAAATGGGCTGCGAAGTCCATTGAAGGTAAGTACAGCATACATGTCCTAGCTCATTGCTTATATGGACTTCTTCAGGTCATAAAAGAGGTATTATGAAAGTGATAGTAGTTACAATATTTTACTAAAGGCTAGGTGTCTGTTCTTAATCCCAACTGGTGCATAATTCTTATATTCCCTCTTCCATTCGTTTGGTGGAATTAGCAATGAACAATCCTCTACAATGCTTTTTTTTTTAGTTTTTTTTTTTGTGTGTGTGTTTTTGTTTGTGGGTTTTTTTGTTGGTTGGTTGGTTTGGGTTGGTTTGGGTTGAGGTTCTTTTGTTTTATTTTGTTGTTGGGTTTTGAGGTTGGTTTGTTTGTTTCCAGTCCCAGGGATTTGTATTTCCTGAATGTACTCCTAAGTTTTTCACTCTCAAAACTTGCAGGCAAATATACCAAGGTCACCAATACAATGAAGATTTTCTTCTACTAATTA
This sequence comes from Tricholaema leucomelas, assembly GCA_013400475.1. Lineage (NCBI taxonomy): Eukaryota > Metazoa > Chordata > Aves > Piciformes > Lybiidae > Tricholaema lacrymosa > Tricholaema leucomelas. Next base: position 50,689 of record WAAF01021071.1, read on the forward strand.
CCATTTTTGTTTGTTTGTTTGTGGGTTGGTGGGGTTTGGTTGTTGTTTTTAGTTTTTTAATGAACCAGTGTTGAACTGCTTTGGTTTACCCAAAACTTCTATTTTTCTGTGAAACTGAAAATGTGAATCATTCACGCATAAGCAAACTTTGGATAGCTTTCTGAAAGCTATCAACATTGGCTTGTTTTATTGCTGAACCTCACTGTAGTTATTACTGCCATCCAGAGTAAAAATGAGGGATAGGCCAAGTGTTCTTTAATTCTGCTTCATGTAGCAGTTTTCTCAGGTAATGTCACTTTATGCTCACACAGTAAGGACAACAGAGACTCTTCTGCTGTGATGGTTTGGGTGTTCCCCGCCCCCCACACTTTAGAAATCACCCAAACTAGACTCAGCCGGCTCTGGGAAATTTGAATGAAGCTTATATTTACAGCTGGCACAATTTACAAGCAGGTATTTACAGTATATACAGTTATATACAGAAATATACAAGGTAAAAAGGTAATACAGACACAACTCCCCTCCCAGAAACCTGAGTCCCCAGGAGGGGCTCTCAACCACCCCCTCATCTTCCCCCTACCCCTCTCAACCTTACCCCAGTCCCAAGGAAGAATGGAGGTTTGGCCAAGGGGATTAAGAAGCAAAGGTGAATCAGCCAAGAAGCAAATGGAGGGTGAGGTTAGAAAGCAAGATGGAGTTCAGCCAGCAGACCGAGCTCCCCAGCAGCAAGCAAAGAGCTGAGAACACAGCCCAGAGCCAAGTGCCCCAAGCAAATGCAGAGCAAAGTGACTTTATCTTTGTTTTGCTTTTCCTTTCTACATAGCTCAGCAAGGCTGTGAGCGAAGTAGACCTCACATTGTTTTCATTTCTCAGCCTATGATCTTGTTCTTCTCACCAAAACATCCCAGCTAGGCTCAAACTAGCACACTTGCATTGGATACATCCAAAGTTTATTCTCCTATATATATTGCTGATACTTACTGCAGTAAATGAATCTTGGTTGTTTTCATTTAGGACCATCTAATTCCCTCATGTAATTGACATAAGCAAAAGAAAAGACAATTTTTTTGTAATTTTTCAAAAAAATGTGAAAATGAAGGGAGTTTAGGATTTAGTGTTTCACTAATGCAAAAAAAACAAACCCAAACCAAACAAAACATCAACACCCAAACAGCAACAACAACAAACCCAACATGACATGCTTTACTGACACTGTCAGCTTTATTGTTCAAAAGAAGCATGTGTGTTTAAAACCACAGCAGCCTCTATCTGTCAGTGTGAAGTGATATACATAGTAGTTCTGAGCCTTCCTAAATGTTGAAATGACAGCAGCTTTTAGGTAGTCTAGGAAGTTGCTCTGCAGTAACAATCTATACAGAACTGACCTGGCTGCCAGGGTGGAACAGCTGGAGAGCAAGATGCTGTCTTCATCTTTTATCTATCACTGATCTAACAGCATCATTAGTAAATGCCTTGTGCAGGTTTTCCAGAACTTGGAAATCTTGCCTCAAGCAGGAGGCTCTCCAGAGCTTCCTTTGTATGAAATGCGAAAGTGTTGCTAGGAGAGCATCCGGACACTCAAACAGGTGGTTTATATGCTGCTTCTCTGAGATCATCCTCTGGCTCTTTTACTTAGGGAGGGCACTTTACACAAGAGATTTTTTTTTTTTTAATGCAGTTATTGGCATTATTTGACAAATTTAGATGCTCAAGTAAACAATTGAGATGAGCTCTTATGCCTCTCTTCAAGAGCAACAAGTTAGTACCAGGAAAGCTAGAATGCTGTTTCCTTCTGTTCTCCTGCAAGAACATATTAAGGTTCCCCTAGCATGTTGGGGGCGGGGGGGAAGATTTTCTGCCCTGTCCATCCTCCATCCTGTGTGGGATTTCATTTTGGTTTGGTTTGTTTGGTTGGTTTTTTTTTGTGATAACTACTGTACTGATCTAGCATGGTTCATATGTGCAGTAACAGCTGAATACTCTGCAGGAAGATCTTTGTAGCACATGATTATAATCTCTTTTTTTTTTTAGATGATGTGAGACCCAGTAGTCATCCATCTATTATTCTGTTTCTGTCCTGGAAATCCACTCTGAAACATCTCAAGAGATTGAGATAGTGTGGAAGCAGGAGCTGAAGAGTCTCACTAGGTCTCAGGTTCAGGCTATTTCTGATATTTTAGCTTATATTTAAAGATACATCTCCTTGTTACCACCCCTGTTGCCCCATGTCTCAAACTTCTTTGTGCCTCTCTCTCTTCTACCAGCACTCAAATTTGTATACATTATACACAGCTATCAAAAAAGCATTGTTTTCTGCAGTGGCCAAACTGGAAAAGACCTTTTCCTTTGGTCTCTTAACACTTGATCGAAGTTTTGCAAAGGTAAACTCATTTGCTTGGGAGTTTCTGTGTGAAACAAAGCTATGTGACTATGCTGCAATGCTCAGAGCATTCCTACTTCTGAGCAGCGGGTCTTCAATAAGCAGAGTCCATGCTGGTTTAAATGCTGTAGGGTATAGAAAGCAAACACTGAGTGATCAGAGAACCAGCAAATATCTGTCCTAGGGTTGTTGTTCTTTCCTTATCCCAAAACGCTTATCTTGTCTTTGTGGCTAGTGATTTAGTTAGGTTAATGCAATTAAAAGTAAGTGTTTAAACAAGCCTTTTGAATATTGCTAGACCAGTGCTGACCTTTGCAAGAATGCAAGGTCCCTGTAACTCCTGCAATCTCTGCAGTGACTCCCAAAGATACGCGGTTAAGTGTTTACTCTTGCCGAGTGGGAGGAAGGAGAACATATGGTATGACCCTGTTCTGTGCTGACTTAATTTTGCAAGAGTTGAAATGGTCTTTCTAGTATCTTACTCTGCACGTTGAAGATTTACCTTTGGTGTCTGGTGCCCTCCGGCCACCTTAGAGCAAGCATCTGCCGCTCACGTCAGGCAGCCTCTGTCGGCTTTCACTCTTCAAAGCAGCAACTATAATTAATAAGCTGGGAAGTTTAACGGGCAAAGAGCCGTGAAGCGCTCAAGTCTACCCCAAGGCCGGCTGGAAACACAGGTGACAAAGGCAGCGAGCCCGAGGGCACCAGCCTGCCGTTTTGGCCCCTGCGCAGCCTGTTGGGAGCCCGAGCTCGGCGGCCCCCACTGCCCGCCCCGCTGCCCGGGATGCTGGAGGCGGCTCCGCCTGCCAGGGAGCGGGCTGGCCTCGGCTGCGAGGGACACTGTCACCTGCCATGGGACTATGTTGCTGCAAAGACTGTCCTGAGGAGCCCAGAGGTAACTAACCGATCCCTCAAAGGTGGCAGGGGAACTGGGGCGCCGGTACGTCTCCTTCCCTGCTTGTCTCCTGTCCTTGCGGCGCGACTCAATCCGGCGGGGCGGCCGCGGCGGCTGTGGGATGCTTCCCCCAGCCCCGGCCAGAGCAGCACCGAGCCAGCATCTGCAGCCCCTGCTAAGCCGCGCCGCTCTCAAATCCTGCCAGAGCAGGACAAAGTTGAAAGGGAAAAGAAACCGTTTTCCCGTGTGTCCACTATTCAGTGTCCAGTCCTTCGGAAAGTGCCATGTCTTCTTCTATGGTTCATGAAAACCCCCAACCAGTCAAAACAAACAGAGAAGAAGCCACAGAAAACCCTACCCTGCAAGCTGTCTCTGAATGTGATCTTATGCTTAAAACACAATTCATTGTTTATTTTTTTCCTCCACTAGCAAGTGAAGTTTGATGTGAGGGGGAGTGGTTCTTTCTTTTTCAGAAAGATTGCTACTGTGCTAACAGGATTACTTGACAGTCTTTCCTCTTCTGTCCTTCGGAAGACAGAAATACTTTCTGAAAGCAGACCCAGCAGTCTAGAATAGACTGGTATAGGAAGCAAAGAGACAGTATATCTGACAAACCTAAAGCTACTTTTAATTTTCGTGTCTTCATATGATGTGTCAGCTACTTCCAAGGTGGCTTCTTGCATAGATTTACCTGTTGGGACCAACCCTCAACATCTGGTTTGCCGTGGCGAAAGTTAGTAGTTTGGAGTCAGGAGCTCTAAGAATGGGTCAAGTGTAGTATTTCTCTGCAGAAAGTGATCTTTTTTGAGGCTAGTGTTCAAAAAGCATTGATGTGCTTCAAATCTGTAAAATGAAATCTTAAATATTTTAACTTTTTAACAGGTGAAAATACTTATTTTTAAAAAGTCCTCTGATTTCCTGCGGGAAAAAAAAGTATCGTGCAAAACTTTGGAAAAGGCAATATGTTCACTTACAGTTGTTATACTGAAAGTGTGATTCCAAGAGTTGTGGTGACTTAGCAAATGTGTTTTGGTTTTGAGACAAAGACAAAATAAAGTCTTTAGAACTTGTGAATATGAGGCTGCTGTCAGCATCACAGTTTTGTCAGGGTGAAGTTTATCAGGATGCATAAATCTTGTGAAGTTAAGGAAGCAGTATAAAAATAGATGAAAAGCATGGTAGTCTGAGGTAATAGCAGTATCAGTTATACTAGAAAGAGAGATAAGCACTGAAATGAATTCTCTGTTTCAGGAGAGATGTCAGGAGTAAGGAAGGTCAGGTAAAGGTGTATCTAAGTATTTTGATCCATTATGTGATTATGCACAGATTCTGCTCAGAGTACTTTACTCTTCTTCTAGAGACAGGCTCAGAAAAGAAAAAAAAAACAAGGAAAAAAAAAGAAAACAAACCTAACTTTGAGTAAAATAGCCCTGAATTTTTGATTGGAAGTACCATGGGCTTTTTCATTTGCTCCTAAGTTTCATCCATTGAGGAAGGGAGGCTTAGAGTGAGGAGTATAAAAAACCATTTGTCCTAATTCCTGGCATAAATCCAGACATTTCATTCACTTAAGTGAAATTATATTGACTCTTTTTGGGTAGAGCTTCAGTTAGCATATTAAGTTCAGGCTTGAAAGAACAAAGTATGTTTGTGTCCACATTGGACATTTGGGTAAACCTGCCAGCATTGGTGAAACACCACCATTCTCTGAGAATTGGTATGATTGAGATGGATATATGTGTTAAACGGCACTTTATCTGTGGAGCCTGTAGCCATTAAATCTTATGAGGCTTTCTTTCAAGGGTAGCCCATTAGTGGCCTTGCCATGATTTTTGTCATATTTTAAAACTGTGTTTTTAAGTCAATCCTGTGTAATAGTATAAGATTTTCTTCTAGTTGACACATAACCCATGTAGAAGGTTGATATTTGTTTCACGAAACTCACAAAACTTTAAAAATCTCAAGTTTAATACAACTCTGCTGTTGGCACTAGTATCATCAGTGCAGTGAAAAGTCTATGTTATATATTCTGGTCAGTCACTGTAAGGGAAGGCCTGAAGTGCCAAGTTGTGATTTTTATTCTTAATTGGGAACAAATTTGGCTTTGTATGATGCTGCTGAAACTCATTTGTTCGATGGTGCTTGGTGTAGGCCCCTTTAAAGCATTAAGTTTATTTTCCAGTGCTTTTCAAATACTCCAAGATTTATAAAGCAGATAGAGAAGCCCCTGATTGAGGTTGCCTGTTCTACTTTTGCACCATGTTATTCCTAAAGCCTCAGTGGAGTTTTTTTTCACTAAGTTTCTCCTGTGTCATTTCACAAAAGTCTTTGTAATATGACTTTAGAGAATGGCTCAGACTACTATTGCAGTGGCCTTCTGACCATGAGCTTCAACTAGCCCTGCTCTGTGGTGAGAATGCTTTCAGCACATGTGGGAGAAGAGGTGTGGCTGGGGACTAGGGTGCTGATAACAGTATGTTTTGGGTTATTGCATTTGCTCTAGCAGCTATTTGCCTTGATAGGCTTTTAGCACATTAGGTACAGGTAGGGCTAACTGATTAGCGGATTCTGGTATCTTAGAAGAACTGGCTGGCTGAAGAGTTAGTCTGCCTGAGTGAGGCTGGTTATCTGAACCTAGCAGAGACAAGCTTAATAAGGGAATGGGAATTTAGGGGTATTTATTTTGTTTAAGGCCAGAATGGAGTTCAAGTGTTGTCATTCTCAGTGACATACCTACTTCTGTTCACAGTATCACAGTATCACCAAGGTTGGAAGAGACCTCACAGATCATCAAGTCCAACCCTTTACCACAGAGCTCAAGGCTAGACCATGGCACCAAGTGCCGCGTCCAACCTTGCCTTGAACAGCTCCAGGGACGGTGACTCCACCACCTCCCTGGGCAGCCCATTCCAGTAGCCAATGACTCTCTCAGTGAAGAACTTTCTCCTCACCTCGAGCCTAAACTTCCCCCGGCGCAGCCTGAGGCTGTGCCCTCTCGTTCTGGCGCTGGCCACCTGAGAGAAGAGAGCAACCTCCTCCTGGCTACAACCACCCCTCAGGTAGTTGTAGACAGCAATAAGGTCACCCCTGAGCCTCCTCCAGGCTAAACAATCCCAGCTCCCTCAGCCTTTCCTCATAGGGCTTGTGCTCGAGGCCTCTCACCAGCCTCGTCGCCCTTCTCTGGATACGCTCAAGCATCTCGATGTCCCTTCTAAACTGGGGGGCCTGTAGTATAATTATCCTACTGACTGGAAAGTACCAAATTCCTGGTCAGGAATGCTAAATTGTCCTCTTACCTTGTCTTTTACATTTGGTGACTGACTGTGCACTGAAAGGTGAAGATGAGAGAAGGGTATGATTGCTAGTAGGAATTGGAATGGAACTAAAAAACCTCACTCACTAGTACTGTCAGCTGCTACTAGCCTGGACGAGTCGGGAACCTGAAGCTGGTGGGAGAGTTACACAGTAGCACAGCTGCAGTATTTTAGAGTTATGCAGTCCTCAGATGAGAAAGTATCTGTATAAATAAACAAGCTTGTGTGCTTATTATTTTGCACACTTCCCTTCATACGAGAAACAGTTCTTTCCTTTGTGTACTGGGACCTACGCACTCTTAAGTACAGCCTGTGTTGGGTAGGAATGTATATGAATTTAGTATGTGAACTCGTTCCTCATTTCAACAAGGTTATCGGTTCACATGATAATCACAGTAGCAAAATAAGACTTGGGGTTGTTCTGAGCATTCGGTGTCCTTTTTGAAAACCCTAGACATAACAAAGACAATAAAGGATGAATTCAGTCTCTGCTAAAATGCAGGGAAAAGTTAATTGGATTCTGTCAGTCAGTATAGTGAAGAATATTACCTGCAAGTATCTCCACTTGGTGTGCACCCAAATGTGCTTTCTTCTCCTTTTTTCCATGTACCTATGGCTAATAAGGGTGACATTTGAAGGGTATGTCTTGAGGCATGTAGGAGACTTTTCTTTGGTAGTTTTTACTGAAATCCAAAAGATAACTTGACATTTAAAATTTTGAGAGATTGATTTTAAAATAAATATTATGTGGAAGTTACCTGGTCAATTATCACTTGTCTAGAAAATTTGTCTGTGACTAGTTTTGTCAATGAAAGCAAACACTGACCTTTGACCTAACATAGCAAGAGCTGCTTCTATGTTAGTTGGTGGGAAGATACTATTAACCTCTATGGTCTCTACTACTTCTGCTCTAAAGAGGAAAGAAATTAACTGATAACATTTCATAGGCTTGATCATATGTTCAGTCTCTTGTCTGATGTACAGTCTTGGTTTTGGACTGATTTTCAAAGATATCATCTGGTTGCTAAGCAAAACTAGTTTCAGTTCTTTTATTGAAGCATGTTATTTAAAAAAATCCTGTTTAATCAAAAGTTGTATTCCTTCATGTTCAATTCCTGTAACTTGGAAACATACATTTCAATTTAAAATGAGGAGAACAGTTTATTTCTTCCCATGAAATTAATACTTTGCACCCCAAAGTGCTGAATGCTTTCTGTTGTCATTTTTACCTAAGGGAGAAAATACTACTATGTGTGATGTTGGACCCTGTCCTCCAGACATGGTCACACAGCTTCTTAACTGGTGTGGGATGCCACCTTGCAGGACAGGAATGTGGGGCCAAAACTAGAAATGAGGCTGCTGAGTTTCAGCAAAGCAGTGTGTCACTGCCCATATATAAAACCAAGGACCTATGGAATATGACTATGCAGAGGGTAGCTTCACAGAGGTTTTTAATGTACAGCAATTACATCAGCTGAGAAGCTTAAGCAGCTCTTCCCTTAGTGAGCACTGTTGGTGCCACTTCAGTGAACTGCTTTTTATATGTTAAATTGCCTGCTGACTTTAAACTGTAAACAACTGAAGCTGACACATGAAGATTTGATAACACCTGCTGTCTATACACCTTTGGCTTATATTTACTGTCAACAGAGACTTGTTACTTGTTTCTCTAATTTCAGGCTCTCATAATGAGAAAGTGCTAAAGGCAGCATGGACCCCTGCAGTGTTTCTGCTCTCTGTTACCACATCGCTTGCTTGAAGCAGGAAAGCTTCCTAATCTGTGTGAAATGGGATGTGCTTTTTCTTCTTAAGCTTGTTTTATATTCTTTGTTGTCTTTTTTCCTATATATAGTGTCCAGATGTCAGCCTGTCATCCTACCAGACCTAGAGCTTGAGTTCGTTGTTCCTGAGACTTGCTGAAGTGTACCAACTAGCTGTTGTTTAATTAAATGTGTTATGGGAAAGTCTTCTCGAAGCTAACATTACTAATTCTTTTCCAAGTGGTTAATAGTGTGCTGACTTAAAAATTGAAAAGGCATCATAGAGGTCTGTACCGAGAGAACAGTTAGGTATGCTCTGTCAAGCTGGGTGGCAGTGTTGATCTGCAGGAGGGTAGGGAGGCTCTACAAAGGGCCTTGGATAGATTGGATCCATGGGCCAATGCCAGTGGTATGAGCTTCAGTAAGGCCAAATTCCAGGTCTTGTGCTTGGGCCACAACAATCCCAAACAAAGCTACAGACTTGGGGAAGTGTGGCTGGAAAGCTGTTTGGCAGAAAGGGACCTGGGGGTTGTAATAGACAAACAACTCAATATGAGCAAGCAATGTGCCCGGGTGGCAAGGAAGGCCAATGACATCCTGGCTTGTATTAGAAATACTGTGTCCAGCAGGGATAGGGAGGTAACTGTCCCCTTTTACTTGGCTCTCATGAGATCACATCTCAAGTATTGTGTTCAATTTTGGGCACCTCATTACAAGAGGGATGTGAATGTGCTGGAGTGAGTGCAGAGAAGGGCAATGAAGCTGGCAAAGGGCTTGTAAAATAAATCTGATGACTGAGGGAGCTGGGGCTGTTTGGTTTGATGAAGAGGAGGCTGAGGGGAGATCTCATTGCTGTCTACAGCTACCTGAAAGGATGTTGTGGGGAGGCTGCTGCTGGTCTCTTCTCAGAGGTAAATAGTGATAGAACAAGAGGGTATGGCTTCAAATTGTGACTGGGTAGGTTTAGACTGGACATTAGGAAACATCTATTCACAGCAAGATTGGTCAGGCATTGGAATGGGCTGCTCAGGGAGGTGATTGAGTCAGCAATCCTGGATGTGTTTAAAAGTTGTTTGGATATGGTGTAAGGGTGAACTTTGCAGAGTAGGGATAATGGTTGGACTTGATGATCCTGGGGGTCTTTTCCAACTGGAATGTTTCTGTGAGTCTGTGATCTCTAAAGATTTATGAGTGTTTCTGACCTCTTCTAGAATATCTCGTACAGGGGTCTCTATGAGTAGTTTTGCAAGAGAGGTGAATTCACATACATATAATTACAGTCTGCAAACTGAGGTACACGGAATCAAGGCAACTTGTTCAGGAAGTCAGCTGAAAACTCGGTACACACAGGTTTCAGGCTACTAATCTTTTCCTACAGGCCAACACGTTGATGATTGTTGTAGAAACACTAACTGCCCAGATGCTCTTTAGATACTGTTTGATATTTCATGTTTGTTAGTATGCTGAGCTTAAAGGTTCTCTGGCTGTTGTAGTTTTACCTAGTATTAATGTGCTCAATCTTCTACACAGTTTTCACCTGAAAATGAATGCAGTATGAATTATTTGTAGAAAACATTCCTGTCTTTCAGATGCCACTCCAGCTAACCAGACCCTCTGGTTTATTTCCATGTCTAGAAGTAAACCTTTGGTTTCAGTTTTGTTTGACAGTTTGAGCTATACATTTTGAGACCTTTTGCTTACAGTGTATCACAGCTGCAGCAGGAATTGAGATTTCATGGAATACTGATTATTTCCTATTTTTTTTCCCCACCTAAACATACACAAATATTCAGGACCACCTAACTGTATGCAGGGAGTTGTTATCCAGACTGTGCGAAGATGACTATCAAGGGATTTTTGTTTTGAATTTGGATCACCATGTTGTTGTATCTAGAAAGACATACAATGCACTAGGTTTGGACATGTTTTACTGTTCTTGCTGGCTGAAATATCTGAAGTGTACTGTCAGAGATCTGGCTGTGTTGGTCAATGAGTCTTCTGCAGCAATACGCTCATTTCTTTAGGGCTAATGAGCAACAGCAGACAACAGAGGTCAAGTGGAAGGTAGTGAATCATGTGAAGATTTTAAAAATAATTTTTTAAAAAGAGATGCTGCTTAAGTGTTGATATGGAGATAGGAGATTGTCACAATTACCTCAAGAAGTTATCTTCTCCAGCTCCTGTGCTCAGACCAAGTATCGTCTCAGACTGACAGAAGGGTCTTAAACTTCTAATGAAAGATTGTACCGCACAAGCTTTCTATTAAGCTCCTTCAGTCAGAACCAACAGCAAAAACTTTCTCCTAAAGCCTACATACATCTTTTGTGAAACTTTATTTCTTAGTGACAGCCATTAACATACTGTGAGACTATCTGAAATCCCTACTTCAGTCACTTTAGACTAAACAAACCCACTGTTTTCTAGCTTTTCTATGGGATTTATTCTAAGTCTGTCACTCTTGATGTTTTCCACTGATCTTCTGAGGTATGTCTGCTGCCTCTGTCTGGTCTTCAAACCTGTCTTGCTGTGCTGGGTGAAACCTGACCAGAACAGAGAAATGGCAGGAACAAAACGCTGGGTTTATTGTTAAAAAACAAAAAACCCAAACCACAACAACATGAGTTGCTTTTCTGCAACAGTTAACAGTTCTTCATTTTGTGGTTCACCCTACTGAAAAACTAAAACAAGGCAGGCCTTATTTTCCCCCCTATTATCTTCATGTTATTGTATAGAGAAAGGAAGTGACTTGCAAATGCTTCCCAGCAAATAATCAAGAGAATGAGAAGATAAATTCTTGTTTCCTGATGAAACTGTTGAGAATAATTCACTGTTTATACTCTTGCACTCCTGTATTCTCTTAAAAGCTGTTTTGAGTCAGCCTTCCACAACAATGTAGTAAATTTTAGTGACCCCCAAAATAACACATTTTCATTGCAGATACAGAATCAAGTATTTAATCTTCATAGAAACATTTAACTTCACATTTTACTACTTGTAGCAGCAGATAGGCTCTCATTTTGCCGCTTTAACAGTTACCTGGTTTATTGTTTTGCCAGTGACTTAGTGACTTTATTTTCAGCAGTTCCTCAGTGTAGACAGTGAAATAGAAGTCTGAAAGGCATGTTTTGCAGCTCTGATGTAATCAATGTGCTTCTGAAAGGAACAGGTCATTAAGTAGGTTTTTAAGCAAGAGTAAAGGCATGTAATACAAACATTATAGCAGGTGTGCCCTGTAGGCATGGTTCTCATGGCTGCATTTTCAATTCTAGATATGGTAGGTGCTACATGAGAAAATGGACTGGAGTCTGGACCACATAGACAGGATTGTCCTCTTGTCTTTCTTGGCTTCAAAAAGATGGTAGTAAGGAGAGAGAGCTCACAATGTTCTCTCCCTAGCAGGGGCCTTAATAATAATTGTAAGTGATATGAATAAACTTTTGGGAGGACAGTGTCCTGAAAGAATAAAACTGATAAATTTCAGCGCTACTTTGAGAGTGGTTGGGGTTGCAGGAGAGACTGTTTGCCCTCCCTTTGCAGCAAAAATGTTCTCTCTAAACTTCCAAAGTGCTATAACATATCCAAGTGGAAATGGATATCTAGTCATACTGTATTGGCAGGTTTAATCAAATAAGCAAGTGAATCTGGTGGGAGTTGAGAAACTAATGTGATCTCCTTTTAACTCAGCTCTGAGAAATCTATACAAAGACCATTACACCTCAGCTAGGAAGTGTAGTGTATGTGCAGGTTCATTAATAACCTGTGACACAGAGCTAACAGTGGAGGCCTTGGCAGTACAAGGTACAACCACTGCTTCCCAGTAATTTCAGTGTGGCTTCTCTCGGCCATGGGTCCTTGTAGCAGGACCAACTGTGAACTGATCATTCCCTGTGAGTCGGCTATTGCCAGGCAAGTGGATTATGCTCTGCTTCTGGTATCACGAGGATAAGAGGAAAAAAAAATGCCTGTATGGGGAATTGTCCTTTGTCTCCACCTCCAAACATGTTTTGTTGGATGGGTAGCAGACAAACCTCTCCGGTCTGAGTGTCTATGGCAGTTTCCTAGCTTATCTCTATGATGAGATAGCACTGTCTCCCAGCACCTCTTGTTTATCAAAACACAAATCAGAAGTGAAGTTGGTAGAGGAAGTCATAAAGAGTTTGCAGTCCGTGGAGATAACTTTTCTACTGAGGTTGCTGAGATACACAGTGACTTCTTTTTACAAGCAGAGTCGCCTGGTAAACACAAGAGGTAATGGGCACAAGTTGCTGCTGGGGAGATTCAGGCTGGATGACAGAAAAAAGATTGTCACCATTTGAAATATTAGACATTGGAATAAACTCCCAAGGGAGGTGGTGGATCCCCCTACATTAGACAGTTTCAAGGCCCAGCTTGATAGGGCCTCTCATTTAAACTATATTCTTACACTGCAAGGTTGGACTAGATGATCCTTGAGGTACCTTCCAAGTTGATATTTTAGAACTCTATGAATACTATGAACTGCTACCATCAGAATAAGAAATGAAAACCACTGTGTATCACCACGGCCTTTTCTTGCTATTAACGTGCTCCAAATTAAGAATAGAATGCAGTGATTAAGAGAACCTAAGGAAGTCCTGTGGATAAAGCACTGGTTTGGGAGACCTAAGTCTACCCTGCTTTGTCTCAGTCACTGTTTTGACTCTAGGCCAGTTGCTTAGTCCTCTGAGGCCTCACTTTATTTGTGAAAAACAGCTAATGCCTAGAATTGAAACAATAAAGAATTTGTTACACTCAAATACTGTCCCATTTGTCTATGAGATTGGATATTGTATGAGTAAATATGTTATGGCATGACACATGAAGTGTAAGATGCCTGTAACTGCTCATTTTAGCAATGGTAGGCAATCCATACTGTTATTTTTTATTCTTGATTTGCTGCAGGACCTTGCCCTTGGCTTTGAACTTCATGAAGTTGACATTGGCCCACCACTCAAGCCTGTCAAGGTCCCTCTGGATGGTGTCCCTTCCCTCCGTCATGTCAGCTGCACCATACAGCTTGGTATCATTGACAGACTTGCTGAGGGTGCACTCGAGGCCACTGTCCATGTCATTGACAAAGATGTTAAAGAACACTGGTCCCAGTAGCCATCCCTGAGGGACAACACTAGCCTCTTTTTCACACTTAGATACATTGACCTCACTCTCTGAGTGCAATTGTCAAGCTAATTCTTTAACCACCAAGTGGTCCACCCATCAAACCCATGTTTTTTCCAATTTCAAGACCAGGATGTTGTTTGGGACAGTGAAGTCCATGGAGATGACATCAGTTGTTGTTCTGTTGTCTATTAATGCTGTTACCCAGTCATAGAAAGCCACCAAATTCACCAGGCAAAATTTGCCCTTGGATGAAATCGTGCTGGCTGCACCAAACATCTCCTTGTTTTGCATATGCCTTAGCAGAATTTCTAGGAGGACCTGCTCTATGATCTGCTCCATGCTAGGTGCAAAGTGAGACTGAGTGGGCTGTAGTTCTCTGGGCTTTCTGTTTGTTTGTTTGTTTTTTAAATAGGGGTCATGTTTGCCTTTTTCCAGACAGTGGAAACTTCAACTTCTTTATGACTTTTCAAATGAGATGAAAAGTGTCTTAACAACTTAATTTGCCAGTTCCCCCACATTCCTGTAGATGCATCTCATCAGGTCCCAAGGACTTGTACACTTACAGTGGGTGTTTCTTGATTCTCCGAGTTCTCTATTTTCTGTGTCTTTATCTTCTGTAACCTGGGTGTGTGGTTAGAGCTCTTGCTAGTGGATAATAAGGCAAAAAATGTCACTGTGTACCTCAGCCTTCTCCTTCTGGGTGACTAGGTCCCCTGTTTCCTTCTGAAGTGAGCCCACTTCTGCCCTAGGCTTTCTTTTATCATTGACACACCCATAGAAGATTTTCTTCTTGTGTTCCTAGCTAGATTTAGCTCTATTTAGGCTTTAGCTTTCCTGAATTTATCACTAGCTACTCAGACAACTTTCTTGTTTCTTCCAAGATACCTGTCTATTCTTCTATGTTCTGTAGGCCTCCTTGGTCAGTGTATCCAGGAGCAACTTCTTCATCCATGCAGGCCACTTGGTCTTTTTGTATCCCTTTTTTATTGGGACACGTTGCTCCTGGGCCTAGAGGAGGTAATCTTTCAATGTTAACCATTTTTCTTGGGCCTATTCCCCCTGCAGGACCTCATCCCACAGTGTTCCTCCTAACAGGTTTCTGAAGAGAACAGTGTCTGCTCTTTCGAAGTCCAGGGTAGCAAGCTTGCTGCTCACCATCCTTGTTGCCCTAAAGGTCCTGATCCATAGCGTCTCATGATCACTACAGCCAAGGGTCCCCATGAGTTTCATAATTTTCAGGTTGTTGGTGAGAACAAGGTCCAGCATAGAACCTTTCATTGTTGGCTTCTCAACCACTTGGAGAAAGAAACTGTCATCAATGTATTCTATGAATGTCCTGGATTGCTTGTCCTCTGCTGTGCTGTTCTTTTAACAGATAATGGATGGTTGAAGTTCCCCATGAGGACCAGGGCATGTGAATGTGTGGCTGCTCTTACCTGTCTGTAAAGAGCCTCATCTTCTTGCTCTTCCCTGTCAGGCATCCTGTAGCAGATCACCCACTATAATGTCACCTGCCCCTACTCTGCTTTTAATACTGACCCAGAAGCTCTCAGTCATCTCCCCATGTATTTCCATGTGGAGCTTTTCCCCTGGAGCTGCCCTGGATACAAAGGAAGGTGCTAGAGTGAGAGATGGATCAGTCAGTCCCTCAAGGGATGCTTCCTCACTGTCTCCCATGCTCTGTAAGAACTGGTTTCTGTCTCTATGAAGGGCAGCATATTCCTGAAGTTAAACTACTTCAGTGCCTCTAAAGGCAGAATCAGAGGCTTTGCTCCTATTACCCAAAACTTGTAGGCCTTTTGTGTCTAGCTCTTGAAGTACTGTTTGAAAAATCAGTGTTTTGGCTTTCTGTGTGGGAAAATATGTGCACCAGTGTGTGTGCCTTGCTGATTTGCTACTGGGTCAGACACCCTTCTGAAGTGAAGAGTCGGACTGAAGGGCAGTGGGAGGGAGGACTTTGGCTTCATCAATCCCTTTCTGTCTACAGCTCTCAGGAATGCTGAGAAATCATATGTGGTATTGTCTGCCCCAGCATATTCTCATGTGCTTTGTCCAGCCCAGCTGTAAGTAATTCAAGTGACAGGCATCAAGCTCTCCCTTGGGAGGCAAAAAATAATTCAGCCATCACTGTAGGGAGGAGAATGAGACTCCAAGGGAATCAACGGAATCTTGCTTGAAAACAGTATCAATGTGAAAGGGCTCTTAGATGTTACTGTCAGGGGTTTACCAGTCTGAGCCAAAGGTAGACATAGGAGTTTTGTGCCTACTGACAGTAGCATTGACTGAGAGCCTTCTTATGTTTCCATTTTATGTTGTAATTTACCTCCAGTTTTGATTCTGAGGAACCAGTGTTGACACATGTAGGTACAGGGAGAATTTAGTACAGGAGTAACAAACAAGTGAGCGTGGAACTAGAATTCTTCCCTTGAAGCAAGGGGACCAGAGTACTTGAGAGGCTTCTTAGGCAGCTGCTCAGGGAGGTAGAAATGTTCCCTGAGCACTCCGCTGGTCAGAGCACTTTACTGCTCTTAAGCATGCTGGTTCCATTCCTATTAATACCGGATGTGTGTTACTGGATCACCCAGCAGCACAAATGTGTGATTCTGATCTAGAGGACTGTATTGGTCTGATTTAGCTTCCCAGAGCCCAAAATAACTAACAGAACAATACAATAATAGGATGCTTTCTCCTCTCTCCCTTTTGGAAAGAAAGGAATTAGATGTAGAGGAGCAAAAGGGATGAAACACCCAAAGAATAGTCTTGCTTCAATTTGGAAGTTAAAAGCTTTAACAACAAATAAAATGTATTTAAGGTAAGGGGAGTTACAAAAGGGTATAGGGAATGGAAATAAGGTACTATATATATATATATATATGTACAACCAGATTGATAGCAATGGATGAAGATAGATTCAGGAAGGGGTTGTCCCACCATGTGGTAGGGTGTCCACGTGGCAAAACCAGGAGCAGCAGGAAGCAGGGTGCTGCTGGCAGCCAGGGAGGCAGGTCAAACAGAAAGAGACACAGAAAGTGACTGTGTTTTTGTAGGGCATCTAGACAGGAAGTGGGAGTGGGCTAACTACTACACCTGGGGTCAAGTTCAGACCACCCCCAGGAGGATTAACCCTTTATAAGGACGAATTCATCAGTGTTAAATCAGATGAGACAGCACACAGTGTAGGGTTTTATACTGTCAGCTTCTGCTTTGTATCAGGCTGTGCCTGATGTGACACAAATCCTTCAAGAGAAGTTTACCCTTTGGTAATATTCCAGTGTATCTGAATATGGCAGGCAGAAATGCCACCTTTGTTTTACCCTGTGCAGCTGGGATGTTTTCCAATATAGTGGAAAATGCGCTAAAACTTGCTTTACTGCCTCACAGGATGGTAGCCTGAAAGAGTCTGTTGTCATCATTCACTCCAGTCTCCCACTATTTTATGTCCTCTTAACTATATACTACCAAGTCACCCATGTGAATTCATGGTCTTCTTAGATGCATAGATTCATCCTGGTTAGAAGAGACCTTTATGATCGTCAGGTCCAACCACTAACACAGCACTGCCAGGTCACCATTAAATTATGTCCCTCAGCACCACAGCTGCACAGCTTTTCAAACCCTACAGGGATGGGGACTGCTTCTGGGGCTTGACAGTCCCTTTGGTGGGAAAAAAAAAATCCTAAAAATTCTTCCCAATTTCCAAGATAAACCTCTCCTGACACAACTTAAGGTCATTTCCTCTTGTCCTGTCACTTGTCACCAATGAAGATTTTCAGTTTCATTTATATGAAACTGTACTTCAAACTTTCTGATGTTCTGTGTGGACCAATGTCTTCTCATATTCTAAATGGAGTTTCCTCTTTTGTGTGCAACACAAAGGATTAATCACCATCTAAATAATTCATTTACTGTAATTAGCAATGATGTAGCCAGACACTAACAGGACAGCTTGAATATCTTTATGATATGAGTGAACTTCAGCACCAAGATCATTCCTCTCACTCACAATAATTTATCCATATTGAATTGTTCACCCTGTCAGAGACCTAAGCTGGTGGTACTGGCAGACTTGGCTAGTCCAGAAAGGACTTAAGAATCATTCTCTTTTGTTTTTCTGATGCTGTAGGTGAGCAGCTGGTAGTGCAGAATTGAGCAACAAAAAATTGAATACAGGAATAGGAGTAAACCTTTGAAATTTTATGTTTTCTGCTGAACAAAACTAAAGTGTACTCTGATTTCATGACTTTGAAGCTGATGTATTTCTCCCCTCCTCTCTACAATCCTTTCTGTATTATCTAAAAGAGTAGGGATATCACACTTGAAGAAATCTCTGCAATTGTAGACTTTTTCTGATAAAGGCTAAAATAAAGCATGAACAAGGCCTGTTTTCACTGATAGTTCAGTTTCCTTGCACAGAACCCTTGCTGGGCTGTTAATTATCACTTTATCTAAATCTGTTGTTCTCTTTTTCTGAGAATGCAGCAGTTGTTAGATTGGATCTGACCCAAGGTCTGGTATTCCATCTCTTACAGTGGCTGGTGCCAGGTGTCTCTGAGGTGGTGACTGGGGTCTGCAACAGCAGGTGGTAGCTTATCTACCCCTATACTATGTTTTATCATGCCTTTAACAGCTAGAGATAAGCTTTGAAAAAGATGTTTCGATATTTCTGCCAAATGTCTGCTGTTGTAGTGAAGTGATCACTCTGAATGGTCTTGTTAGTACTGGCAATGTACACAGATTTGAATCATAAATTTCGTGGAGGTTTGCCTTTTTTCCCCCTTGTTTTCAGTCTGATGCGCCTAAACATGCGGTGGCACAAGGGGGATACTCCTCTTTTCTGAAGTGTCATTTCTCTCTCTGGCTCTTCCTAGCTCCTCAGGAAAGTCATTAACGTTTTTTTTCTTATGAAAAAGCAGTTTCTTCTTTATTAATGCCAGCTCTGCTGCGGTGGTGGTGAAAATGCTTCTTGCTATCTACTGGTCTTGGAGGCTGCTCTTTTGAACACTGTTAACTGTTGCTGCCTAGATGCAATCTGACCACTTGTAGAAGTATAGGAAAATTTGCCTCCTCTTGTCTTTTGTTACCTGGATTTCAGTAAAAATAGCTCTGTTTCTGTAAATGTATTGCCTGTATTTTGCAGAAATGAATACTGAGGCAGAGGCCAATTTGGCCATCTGGCATTTGAACCAGGGAATGTGGTATTTCAGGTCCACTAATGGGCATTACTTCTTCAAAGAAAAGTCTGGATTCGAGAGTTTGATCTGTTCGGCTGCATACAAACTGTGGGATGATCACCAAGTCTAAGAAAGGACTAGGGTCACTACAACTCAGCTTGGCCTACTTTGTTGCAAATTTTAGCTGGAGTGATTATCCTACAACTACTGGTGAAGCTCATGGTACAGACAGCCAGAATTATAACTCAGATTTCCAGAGATACATTACTTGAAGAAATCTCTGGCAGCAGCTGTGTATGTGCAGTTGTTTAGTGATACATTGATTCAGAGCAACATAAAGGTAGAAAATAAACGATGCTGCACATTAGTACAGCATTCAGGAATAACTGATCTGGAGTGTAGGTCTAATCTACTCCTATATTACAGGTGGGGTTACTGAGACATTGAGCAGTTAAGGGGTTGACCTTCAGAAATGCAGTTCACAACATCCATTGAGGTGTCGCGGAGGGGGATTCTGCCGCCTATGCCAATTTGTGGCAAAGGGGAAAAATTAATTGGTGCTAGATAATATGTATACAAATATATATTTATTAAATCCAATATTCTGAACTCTTGTCACCCCCAACCACTGTATATTAATATAAAATGGATTCTTTACATGGTTATGGAAAGACCTTATGGGATTAATAACACAATATGGCTGATTAATAACTATATTACAATATCTAGCATACAAACTATTAACAGAGAGAGGATTTTCCCCATGGCAAATACCGCTTTGGGGTCAATATACTATTTGCCCAGCAGAGTGGCCTGAAACTCTTTCTGCTCTATGGCAGGAGGCTACAGATATTACAAAGGCATTAAAGCTTTTACTCACAATTCTGATTAATTATCAATAATCATTAATCATCCTCTCGGGCTATGTCATAGCCTGTTAGTGGTGTCCAAATTTCAGGGGAGCTCTGCCCCTGGACCTTGAGGCTGGAATCCTCCTGGCTTCAGGGGAAAGGAGAATCTTCTCGGCTTCAGGGGAGATGAGCAGTCTTCCCAGCTTCTGGGGAAATGACAGTCTCTGACCTTGTTCTCCTGATGAGGATGCAATCTCTGCCCTTGTCTCCTGGCTCCTTCTGGATGCTTTGTCCAGGGCCTGGTCCGGGGACTGTTGGCAGGACGTCAGGTGCAGGAGAAGGATGCCATGCAGTTTGAGCACGTTGTCACGCTCGCTGGCAGGCTGATTGCATGTGCAGACAAGAGGGGTCTGCCTCCTGGCAACTCACCACAGCTGGCTGGGAGATTCTGTCACCGTAATAGCAGCAAATAGGCCTAAGCAAGAGGCTGGTGAGTCTAAATCTAATAATAAGCAGGTGTGCCTGAATGTGAACGATCATGAGTGGGGAGGGGCCTGAGCATGGGACCTGAGTGTGAGTGCACACTGGGGAAGTGAGAGTGCAGTGAGAGAGCTGCAGCAATGGCGTCAGAGCTGCAGGTGAAGCCAGAGCTACGGCAATGGAGTCAGAGCAAGCAGAAGCACATTGTTTACCTGTGTGCCTCTATTTATGAACTGTGGGCCAAGATTAATGGCCCTTTGGCCATTAGAGTGACCAATCAGATTTTGGCAGTCACCCAAATAATACCATAATAGGCTAAATCCTAAGTCTGGTACCTCCATATATGGGGAGAGCATAGGTGGGCCACACGCTAAGCGCGTGGGCTTACGCAACATGTTTACAACCAGCCTATATAGCTTGTTTGCAACCTGGACCTTAGGCAGGCCAGACTTTATGGCATCAGGCCTATTGTGTCCCTTTTGTGCTTGTTTACCTATTTAATGTGTTTACCTCTGGTTTAGGCAGGAAAAACATGTTTGGGCAAGGTAAGGCAAAAAATAAGCCTATTTTCGGGCCTACAGGCCCTCCACGTCATGTCAGTAGAGATAGGTCTTGTTTTCAGAGCTACTGTGTCCTCTTTCTTCCTAAGCGATGCTCACTTGTGTGTGACATGCCCTTGGCAAACTCTGGGAGAAAACTTGGAATTGCTGTCTCCCATCATAGATCAACATTCAGTAGTCTGTCCAACCAAATATGTGCTTAAATGCAATGCTGATAGATGCCTTAACCTTGTGCTTCGGTGGGCGACAATGTAGGTTTGTTTCCATCTATTTGGTTGTGGAAGGAATGCAGAGCCCCCAGAGGAGAGAGAAAGACTTCTGCAGACTAATCCAAGTGAGTCTCTCTGCTGTCTTTGAGAACCAAAAGGTGCACAGAGTGTTCATTCACAGGGCGAATGTGTGGGACAAGTGTTGATTAAGCAAACTATGCCGAGATAATTATCCTTACATAGCAGCAATGCACCCAGGGGGTCTTGGTGTCCTTTTGTCCTGTAATGCTGGGAGGGGTTTACATTGAAATGAAAAACTGAAATAATTTTCTTTTGTCCAGTTTTAATTTTCTTCATACTGTCCATAAAAAGCCTTGTGAGGTTAAGGTGTAACATGGCTATGAGGAGTGGTGATTTAATACCAAGGAGGCAGTGATGATTTAATACTGGCAGGCAGTCCTTGAAGCTAGTGGAGTCATCCACTAAGTATAGCTGAAAAACAAATCCAGAAGCTTGTAGCAGAGTGGGTTTTGCCCAACCTCTTTCCTTTGAGCTTCTTTCTGTCTAATTGCACTGGTCCAGTTCTGGAACCGAGCAGAACTGGCATGTGGGACATGAAATGATCTGTGCACATGGCTTCTTGACAAAACCTCTGCTGCTGTCAGCTGTCCACATAAGCCACAGAACATTGAGATACCATATTCATCACCACAGCAGGTAGAATTTACTGGTTCAAACTGTGTCATTTAGTAGCAGCATAATAGATGAGATCCATCCTCTGGCAGTCTTACATGAAAGGCAGTGTTACGGCAGCAGTTGTCAGCTCTTACTGCTTGATTCCTAGTGACACACTGTGGCCTGATGGTGGATTGGGAGGCCTTGTTAGTTTCAGCAGACAGTGTGTGATCCACAGGGTAGATATTGATGTGTCAGTGGTGATTTCCTAAAAGATACCTTTTCAGCTGTGATGTGGTTAGTGTTTGATTTGGTTGGGGATTAATTGGCTGAGGCAGGAATTATAAAAAATAGCATCATTTTTATTTTCCCCAAAACCCCCAAAACCTGCAAACTATATACAGAACTAGTTATAGTTTATTTACAGGTTCAATTTGGTTGGGAAATCTTCACAAGGATGCTTATGGGCAAGTTTAGTAATTTAGAAAAGTCAGGAAATAGAAAAGGCTAAACTAAAAGTCAGCTTTACCCCACTTATAAATCAGGCTGAGCAGAGAACCTAGGGAATCAGCAGATTTTATCCATGGAGGTGAGGTGGGAATTTAACAGTGATCCCTGGTGATTTTCTCTGAGACAATCTCTGAGACTGCAAGCTATATCCAATCGTGGATCCACACAGCATTAAGTCTGAGGCAAATAAAACCTACCAAACTCCGAAGTGTCTCATATACAGCTTCCGCGAGGCAATAGATTGTGGAGTGACACTGCCTTAGCAGGACAGGAAAAGTCAGGCTGCTAGCATGCTGCCCAGCTCGGATAGCAAACATGAAGTCAGGATACAGCATGGTCTGAGAGAAGCCAGGTTTGGGTGTCAGTGTGTTATGGAGGGGTAATTAATTAATGCAAGATGATATTTTTCCAAAATTAATATTCTTTATTAATTTTTATATTCAGGAGCCTCACCCCCACACACACTACATTTAATACTGGTCAGATCTTCACACAGTCGTGGAAACATTACATAGAGGAATAACTAGATCTAGCAATAACTTGCAAAAATATATAAGCATTAATTGAACTAGAAGAGAAGGTTCTTGCGGTCAATATACCACTTGTCCACTAGATGGACTCAAGGAGCTCCTTTCTGCTTATCACAGAATCAACCAGGTTGGAAGAGACCTCCAAGATCATCCAGTCCAACCTGTCACCCAGTCCTAGCCGATCAACTAGACCATGGCACTAAGTGCCTCATCCAGTCTTTTCTTGAACACCTCCAGGGACGATGACTCCACCACCTCCCTGGGCAGCCCATTCCAATGGCAAATGACTCTGTGAAGAATTTCCTCCTTATATCAAGCCTATACTTCCCCTGGGACAACTTGAGACTGTGTCCCCTCGTTCTGTTGCTGGTTGCCTGGGAGAAGAGATTGACCTCCATGTGGCTACAACCTCCCTTCAGGTAGTTGTAGACAACAGTGTGGTCACCCTTGAGCCTCCTCTTCTCCATGCTAAACATGCTAAACAACCCCAGCTCCCTCAGCCTCTCCTCATAGGGTTTGTGTTCCAGGCTCGTCACCAGCTTTGCTGCCCTTCTCTGGACACGTTCCAGCACCTCAACATCTCTCTTGAATTGAGGAGCCCAGAACTGGACACAGTACTCAAGGTGTGGCCTGACCAGTGCTGAGTACAGGGGAAGAATAACCTCCCTTTTTCTACTGGCCACACTGTTCCTGATTAACAGGCCAGGATGCAATTGGCATCCTGGCCATGGTGAATTACAAGAGGCTTTATGTATTTACTGACAAAATTATCTCCCAACTTGTGGGGCTAGCTGCAGCTTCAGACAGTACCCAAAAGCTTTCAGGGAATTTTGTTTCTGTCTTGTCAGCCACTGAGACTTGATTCTTTCCTCAGCACTCTGAAGCCTGGGAGGGAGAGAGACATTCTCTGAGCTGGTCCTGGACGATCTGTGTATTTCCAGGACATCCCATCTTGGCAGGAAACTTTCAGGTGTAGCCAGGATGTCTTGGATGTGCAGTCTTAGCACAATGTCATGCTGGCTATTCAGGCCAATCGTGTGGAGGCATTTAGAGCCTGTTCCTGGTAAACTCGAGGCATCCAGTTTTCAGGCAAACAAATCCCAAGTATCAGGGTTTGTTACTTTGTGGCAGAGCTATTTTATAGCTTAGCATAGCATGCAATAAGGCAGTAAGCAATGGCAGCAGGCAAGCAAGCACGAATACAACAGCAGAGCATGTTGCATCACCTGCTCATGTCCTTTTATCAATACAGCCTGAAGTTAATGGGTCTTCTGACACAGAATAGCCAATCAGAATGGCAGTTATCCAACCTTGACCGTATTAGGTGAAACCACAGGCTTGTTTTACCCAAATTTGGGAAAAGCATAGGCCTTGCACAAGGCAGGTACAAGCTAGCTGCAGGTATCTTGTTTACCACAGGGTGCAAATAAGTGTGGGCAGGCCACAGTCCTTAGACTCAGTGGCTTCAGGTACTTTGTCCTCTTTTCCGCAGTTGCTTCTCCCCAGAACAGAAGGAGGGAAAGCAGAAAAAACATGCCTGGGCAAGCCAGGACATGTATAAGCCTATTTTTGCCTGCTTAGGTAGGCCTACCATGACACACTAGCAGCTCTATCTCAAATGGACCTAAGGACTTGCCAAACTTGCAGACTTGTTAGGGAAGCAGCACGAACTGTGCAAGAGTGGGACTGTGCAGAACGGTGCAAAAACGAGAACGGTGCAAAATGGGAACTGTCCAAAAGGGGGAATCCTGCGCTGTTTTCCTCACTGTATTTATAATATTTTCCTAGACAACATGTCCACTTGCCATATATACTGGGCATAAAGAATCCAGACAATCATCAGCTGACTCCAGCACGGGCTCTCCCATGAGTCAGTACGTGTGTGGAAAAGGGCACCTTTGCTATCCCCCTTTCAAGCCTGCAAGGCGGGAGGAGTAGCAGTTTTCTGCACCACCTTCTTCCCCCCACTCAAACCTCCAGAGACAGGAGTGGAGGGGAAGAAGACATTTGGAGTGCCCCCCAACAGTGTTGAATACTGATTCTAGAGCTGAATGTCTTTCAATGTGTGATTGGTTGATTTTCTTGTATAAGTTTTTCTTAAGAAGCAGTCAGTTCTGGTATCTTTGTCCAGTGTCAGGATGCTGTGTCCAATCAGATCTCTAATAGTCCCATCAGTTTTTGGTTCTGGCAGACCTTTTGTTCTGTTCCAGACTGCTAATTGGAATCAATATGAACCAGATAATAGCTTACATTTGAAGCATCCATCAAGATCTGCTCCTCAGGGAGTTTCATAATTACTACCACATGAGTGGACTTGGTGTTTTGTGAGGTATGTGCAGAGCTAGTCCTGGTTACCATACAGAGTGCAGCAGCCACGAGAACTTTCAGAAATGGATAAATAATGCATTAAAATATGGTTTTGCCTTATATGGATTTCAAGTGCTTTCTGGGTCATTAGGAGAGGTAAAAATGCAGGAGAGGATTTCCTCAGGAAAAGCAAAGAAAGTTCTGCTTGCAGGCCTAGAAAAGGTTGCTTGTACAGCGTTGAACTGGAATGGAATTTGAACCCATGCAAATGAACTACAAAGTCTGAGACACAGTATTTGAGGTCCATCTCAGAAAATATTTCAGGAAGGAGATATAACTTTTTGTAACTTTGCCCATTGCAGCCCTCAAATAGACATGAGTACATCATCAGTAAGTTTACGGATGACACCAAATTGGGTGGCAGTGTTGATCTGCAGGAGAGTAGGGAGGCTCTACAGAGGGACTTGGATAGATTGGGTCCATGGGCCAGTGTCAATGGCATGAGTTTCAATAAGGCCAAATGCCAGGTCCTGCACTTGAGCCACAACAACCCCAAGCAATGCTACAGGCTTGGGGAAATGTGGCTGGAAAGCTGTCTGGCAGAAAGGCACCTGGGGGTTGTAACAGACAAACAACTCAGTATGAGCAACACAGTCCCTTGTTAGGGCTCCTCTCTTGTAATCATCACAATTTACTCTCTTTCCGGTAAACTTTCTGTTCTGCTCTTAAGAGGGAGCTCTGTGATCACTGGCTGTTAATACATCTTAAACTTTCATCCTCTAAAGAGGTATAATAACTTATGGATGTACCTCTATGTGGTGTAAATGCTAAGTAAAATGAGTTAGCTGAAAAATATAAGGTGGTATGTTGATATGTCACCCTTAAAAAACAGATGTCAAGAGCTGGTAATTCTTGAAGATGTAAATTATCTGACCATAACTTAATTGTTGCCTGAGCATCAGAAGTGGTGCTTGTGTTCTTGTCCAGTTCTTTGAGGCAAAGACCTTTGCTTTGGTTTTACAGTAATTGCTCAGTGATTAATGCACAGAGATGTTACCCCAGTACAGATGAAAGTAATCATATGCATCTTTCCAGACTCATCTAAACATGCAGGAGGTATTCCTAAAAAGTAGAATTTTTAATTCACTCACTTTTGAATTCACTCACTATCCTTAGTGATAATCTGTATTCTGGTTTGCTTGGAAGTCATAGAATCATAGAATGGTTTAGGTTGGAAGGGACCTCAAGGATCATCCAGCTCCAACTCCCTGCCATAGGCAGGGACACCAGTCAGTTCTGAGTAGGGAGCCTGTTTGGATTGCTTTGAATATGGATATCCTCTTAGGGTAGTTTTTTATCCTCCTAATATTCTGTTTTCAGCAAACCCAAGATCAGTAATGGTGATGATCCTCTAGAACTGCTGGTTAGTGAAATGAGACACTGTTTAAGGAGAATACATGCATTCTGTCACCCATGGTGTCCCCCTAGGATGACAGTAGTCAAAGGAACAACACAAGTTTTTTTGCATATAAAAGCATCTTTAGCCCTTGGCAACAAAGTGTTATAAAAGACTTTCAGAGCAATCAGATTGGTGCTGTGAGGTGGTGAGTGCTAACTCTCATTTTATTGATGTTATCCTAATGGACTGCCTGAATTGTGTATACGCAAATAGCTGCTGTCATGACTAATTGTTCAGAACTGGTAGTGCCTCATGATCAGAGAGATGAGGCTGCTGGTTTCTGGCAGTGGTTTTAATTCATTTTCCTTTAACATCCATGGTGAAGAGGTGAAACTTTAGTGTTAAACCCCTGGTTCTCAGCTTGTTATTGCCTTGAAAAAATTCAAACAATTGGAGCCTATAATAGTGTTATGATTAAGATGGGTTGAGTAGAATTTAATTAAGATATTAGTTGTTGGACTACAAGTTTGCAACTCCAGGAGACAGACCTTCTTACCAATACTGGTCAATGGGTATGAATTCTCCTCATACTGTGTTGTTGATAGTGGGTTGTGAGCAGATAGGGCCAGGTCACCATGTGCTACCTGAAAAGGATAACTTCCCAGGTTTGTTCTAAGTTCAACGGCCCTTCATAAAAAGGAGTCTCTGAGAACTTGGATGTATCCTTACTTAAGGATTGTAGTAGTTGCCTGCAGCCCATGACAGCTAACACGGATACTGTTTATAAAATAAAAGGGAAACTACTATGTAAATACCTAAACATTCTTAAATGCTTGAGAAAAATGGAGGAATGTATCTGTGTGCCCAAGAATACTTTATAAATTCTGCTTAGAAGTTAAGGCTTTAGCCCAAGGTAGACTAAAAAGTGTTGAGACCAAGACAGGTGGGAAGGAGTGTGTTGTATATAGCAGTGGAATCTTCACCTCAGTCTCTGTAACTGGCCACAAGCTCTAGATTAATCTGGTAAAGCCAATCAGAAAGTATAAAAAGTATGTCATAGGCTCCATCTAGTAAGTCCAGAATCGCAAATTAGAAAGTCTTTACATGGCAATGAAAGAAGGGCTCCGCTCTCATGCACTATTCCTGTGGTGTTAAAATCAAGCTTTCATTGAAGTTTCTTCCTGCACTGGTTTAAAATCTTCCAAGGCTACAGCTGTTATTTCTAACAGACTGTCTGTCTCTTAGTTTATATGTGTGTTAAACAGGACACGTTCAAATGATCAGGTGTTGTTTGCTCATTAGTTGAGCAGTAGCTGCAGCAATACAGTTCTTCCTAGCACTGTACTAGGCTCATTTTCTGCATCCTTCAAGACAACTCTTACCTTTATGTAGGACGTAGGTCTTCCTAGATATCACTCATGTCTGCTTTGGCTTGCAAGTTATGACCTGCAAGTAGCATCAAAGTGTTTAATCTGTATGTGATTCTCATGCTGATTGCTTGTATTGAAGCTTTCCCGCACACTGTGTGAATATAAGGTCTACTACTGCAAGAACATTTCAGTCTTATGGGAATTAACCATTTGACTATTTAGTAGCTAAGCATTAAATAAGGGAAGGAAAGTATGAAGCAGTTGTGCCTGTGGTATTACATTCTTGTCTACTTTATTTGAACCTTCATGGTTACATCAAAATCCTTATTTACATTGGATTGCTTGCTTTCACTTTGATACCTTAAATTGATTTTCAGATGACTAATTGAAAGTTACAATGCAGCTCTTTAGAAGAAAAAGGTCACACATAGCATGAAGCCTGTAAACCATGGACAATAAAATGAAGTTACTGCAATTAGAAGTAACATGTTAGTTTGTTCTTGAGCATGAACACATGCTAAAACCAGACTATTTCTGGAATCTGTGGGATAATTTTTCTTCAGTCTTTTGGTCTGTTTAAAGCTATAATTATTTAAACATATGTCTGTTTCTGCAGTGGTACCCTTCTTTCCAAGTCTGAGTTCTCAGGGGCATGTTGTATTAGCTTGGATAAATAATGTGTCTAATTGAGGGGAGTTGACATTGAATGTAGCTAATACAAAACAGGGTTAGAAAGAGAGCAGGTGTAATGTAACCTTTGAGAGGACACACTAATTTTTCTTTTGAAAAGTGTGTCATCAATGACCACCATTACAGGTGTTGACATGCCAAGGTTCTTAAAATCCCATTCTCTGAAACCTCTTGGATACTGAGGCTGGACTCAGTTCACATATCCCCATTTTCAATTGCTTGGCAACAGGGGGAGCAGAACTGATGGTTGTCCCCTGGTCTGTTCTCTAGAGCTGTGTACAGAGGATGGCGTTTGGTCCCTTTGTTTCCCACCTTCCTACCATCTTTATTCAGCTGTTGGTCTTTTTCTGTATAGGCAAATCTCACTTCTGCTAAAATCAAAGAATCATAGAATGGTTTAGGTTGGAAGGAACCTAGGGGATCATCCAGTTCCAATCCCCACCATAGGCAGGGATGCCTCCCACTAGAACAGGTTGCTCAAGGCCTCATCCAACCTGATGAAAACATAAACAAGAATGAGTTTACAAGAGGATGAACTAAGTCATGATGGGACAAATAGGAGTTTCACAGGGGATGGTTTAAAACCATAACTATAAAGAGAGGAAGTAAAGTGATGGGATCTCGGATCTCACTTTTGCTGATGCACATGTCATTATTACAAATGTAAAGAAGAGGTAGTAGAGAGCTTCTATTTTGCTGGTAACAGTTTTTGTTGTAATTTTTTTCTTCTGTGTTCTTAACAATGTGTGCTGACTCATGCAGAAAATTGCTTATTAACTGCATTGAAGGTTTTGCTTTTTTCTAAAGGAAAAAAAATGCCTCTTACCACAAGAGGGAGAGCATGAGAAACGCCGAAGAGAGGAAACTCTACATGACAGTTCTGCTCTTATCTTTCTTCATTTTAGGCTCCACAAAGGGACAAGGAGATTTTTGAACTCTTCCTATCATTATGCCTGCACTTACTGGAAAGCACAGATGCTAGAACAGTCACGCTAAGCCTTGCCTAATCAGCATTGCCTAGCGGCTCTTGCATGAACCCTAATTATGTCTCAGCTTGAGATGTATCTCGCTAAGATTTTATGAATCAAAAATTTGGACTATTTATTCAGCAAGTCAGTCATAGTGCTAGAGACAGACTTGGAGCCCAGGGAAGAAATATAAATGGCTAGAATCTATCATTGCCTGTGTCCGGTTGACATTCTATTACTAAACCCATTTTACTAAATGGATATTGATTTTTAGTTAATTCACTACCCAATCAAGTCATGCCAATATGCTTTTAATGTACTCTGACTTTAGTTATGCTGAAGGACTACATCTATTTAAGTGCATTGGGGTTTATGTCAATTTAGTTAAATCTGTGTAAAAGTGAATATTGACAAGCTCTTAGAGTTTCATAAAGGAAGCTTGCATTGTAAGCTTGTTCTACTATCAGTTCAGGTTTTACCCCGTCTTCAGCTCTTCACTTAGTCTCCAATGATAACAACTTCTAGGTTTATTTTTTATTTTATAAAATCCAGTTGAATATTAATGCCACAAGAATTGACATTTCCACATCAAGAAATACCTAGCCTGAAACTTCCTATTGCTTTTTTTTCTTCTTGTTGCTTAAATGTCCTCTCATAACAAACATCTCAATCAGTTATTTTGTCTCATATCACACTTTTTGTTCTTTTTTCTTTGATCAGTTTAACAGAGAGACTTTATAATCTCCTTGTATTGTGATTAACTTGTGAATCCAAGAAAGGCATCAACAGAAGTTAATTGCAGAGACTACTCAGCTCATTTGAGGTGGGTGGAATATAAAGCAGCAAGTAGGTCTGCTAGGAATGTGTGTATTTGTGTGGCAGGTTCACATTATGCATAGTGGAAGGTGCATGATGCAGAACAAAGCAATAGGAGTTTTCTCCTGGCTCTACTGATGCCTATTGTGTGACTGAGAACACTGATCCCTTTGTCTGCCCACAGTTCCCTACCTGGCTGTTATGATGATTAAACTCTGCAGGGCATGGACCATCTCTTGTGGTGTGAAAATGCCATGCACTTCCTCATTAGTTACCACTCCCTCCTTTGACTATATTTAGTTGTTATTGTCTCAACCAGTTGTTACTTCTATCTTGTAGACAGTGGAGACTGCCAGCTGCATGTTTAGGCAGCACCTAGCACTTTGCAGCTCAGACATAGTCAACATCTTTAGTCACTGCTGTGACTGTTTCCACCAGTTCTGTACTCTACAGCAGTATGGCACCATGGAGTTCTGATATCACCAAAACTTTGACTGTGATATGTGTCAGCTGTTTCAGTTGTGATGTTTATCAAACATACCTCACTGTGTCTCAGGCATTGACTTCATAAACTACATCAAGAGAGGCAAAATTTAAGGTGTAATCTGAGGAGGACACATTGCACGGTAGCAGTAAATGTAAATGAACAACCTGATCTAGTTGAAGACATCCCTTCTCACTGCAGGAAGGCTGGGCTAGATGACCTTTAAAGGTCCCTTCCAGCCAAAGCCATTCTATGATTCTACCAATTCAGTAATTTCCTCAAAACTGAGGGGATTTGGGGGGGCTGAGGGGAAGCTGGAGGAGGCAGGGGGTTGGGAATCCACTTTCTTTAGCCAAAGTAAAATCTTCACAGTTTTAGACAAGCATATTCATTCAGGACATTTCATCCTATGTTTACAGCTTTTAAAAACTGTCAGGACAGCCTGAGGTTTCAAAAAGATCAATCCAAGGATGCCAAGCAAACACCACACAGGCCAGAACATTCCTCTCCTGTCCTGCTTGTTGATGGTTCTTTAGATGTGGGCAGGGAGTGTGTTGAGGACTGGAGGGATTGTTCTTGTAGTCGTGTCACTGCTGTGCTCCTACCCAGAGGCTCTGTAAATTTTTTTTTCCCAGTATGTGAACAAAGGAAATATTTCAAGTGAATAAAATTCTAACAGCTCCTATGCAGGCAACATGGACACATCTGACAATGTACTGGAAAGTGCAGGGTACACCTACATTTGACTCTCTGTGCACATTCCCTAACAAGATGTAACCTGTTTCTGTTGTGTGACACCTACTTGTCATGTGATGGATCTCTAATGATGGGTGGATGATGATTGGGTGTGGTGCCCCTAGAAGAGGTGCCTCTAAAAGAGTCTCATACTAGGTGAATGGTTCAGCACCACGGATTTACTGAGTTTGTATTTTGGTTTTAGATCAGGCAGGGGAGACAGAACTTCAGGTGGTTCCCATGTTAAGCAACTGGGCAAATAGGAGACAGCCGTGACTCCTTGGCTGCTGCCCTTGCTTCTCTAAGAGCTCACCATATGCTCAGTAACTTGTAGTGCCACAAACTGGACTTCACGGTGGAGTTAGTTTTGCATGTGAATAAAGAAATGGGTTTCATGGAGATGGTCGAGATGCAGCCTGCAACTGGAGTCTGTATCACAGAACCATAGAATAGTAGAGGTTGGAAGCGACCTCTGGAGATTATCTAGTCCAACCCTTTTCTACAACAGCTTCACCTTAAGCAGACTGCACTTCAGAATTAAAGTAATTTTGTGTTTGTTTGAATTATGAACCTCTACTTCAAATAGACTTGCAACATTTTTTTTCTCCCCCCCCACCCCGGAAACAGCTGTCCATTTTTATGTGAACTTACGGGAAAATCCAGTGTTTGTCAGTTAGAAATAAATCTGGAGCTGTTCAGATAGCTGTGCCCATTCAAAGGACACTACAGGCAGTAGCAAAGGCTTGTGCCAAAGACCATGAAGAATTCCAGCTGTGAGCAAATGGGAGAGAGCAGCCTTTGAGTACACAACCACTTCTCCCTCCCAGCTATCATTTCTTTCACAGCTGTGGGAATGCTTAAAAATTATGTATGGCTGGGGAGGAGGGGAAAAAAGATCACAGTGACTTTCAAACCTTGGGCTGAAAGCCAGATACGTTGTTGTGGGCAGAGATTCAGCATTGCAGCTGCATCCATGAGAGAGAGATTCAGGAATGACTGGGACTTATTTTTAAAGTGTACTTAATTTCAACTTTCTTTCTCAGAATCTGAAGCCCTTATTAGCATGCTGAGGCCCAGCCTGCCCTTTCTCATTCTCCTGGCCCTGACCCAGTCTGTCTCATTCATTCCCTTCAGCTGTTATTAATAGAGATCACTTAGTTTATTTTTTCATTCTCTTTCTTTCCACTATTCCCATTCCAGTTTCAGTGATTGAGGAACTTGAGACAGCTGAGATGGAAGTGAGGAAGCTGAGGTGGATAAAGGGGCTAGGTTTCTGTCACCAGGAAATATTTACCTACTAAATGTGAATCCCATTGCTGCCCCTGCATACTGGGGAGCTTTTAGGGGCTTGCTTGCAATGACTGTGATATGTGAATGAGATGACTGAAGCTGGCCTTCCCTAGGTGTTAATATGAAATGCTCAGCCTTTGTTGCTGCTGTTCTTTTGAACATAAATACCTCTTTGGGTGCTGGAGTTGGGACTAGGAGGTTCCAAAGGAACATGAAGTGTAGAGTTTCCCTCTGTCTGTCCAAAGAATGTCTAGGTTTAGCTTGTCATAAAAAAGATCATTATCATCAGAGCTGGATTAAAAATTCTAAAGACTGAAATTACTCAGTGGATGACTGCTGCAAGTTCAGAGAACTGTTTGTGTTTTAAAAAGTGTGGGAGACAATTTTAACTTTGTTTTTAAAAATTATCTTCTATGTCTCTTGAATGAGTGGGAATTGTATTGGTGATTGTTAACCCAGAAGGGACAAATTTCAGATTAATGGCTTTTTTGGTGATCTAGAATTGGTTATGGCATTGGAGAGGATTATTCAAATGAAAAAATATGAAACTGTGTTTTGGTGTGTCCTAGTGTTGTGGTAGGCCTGATAGGCCCAAAATAGGCTTACACATGTCCTGCCTTGCCTAGGCATGTTTTCCTGCTCCACCATAGAGGCAAGTGTGGGAAACAGATACAAAACCTGTAGCCACTGAGTCTGGTCTGCTCAGGGTCCTGTGGTGTAAGGTACACACACTTAGCTTGTGCCTGCCTAGTGCAAGGCCTGTGCTTTTCCCAAATTAGGGAAAAGTGAGTGTGATGGTTTGGGTGTTCCCCGCCTCTCACACTTTAGAAATCACCCAGACTAGACTCAGCCGGCTCTGGAAATTTGAATGAAGCTTATATTTACAGCTAGCACAATATACAAGCAGATATTTACAGTATATACAGATATAGACAGAAATATACAAGGTAAAAGTAATACAGAAACACAACTCCTCTCCCAGAAACCTGAGTCCCCAGGAGGGACTCTCAACTACCCCTCACCTTTCCCCTACCCCTCTCAACCTTACCCCAGTCCCAAGGAAGAATGTAGGTTCGGCCAAGAGGATTAAGAAGCAAGGTGAGTCAGCAGAGCAAATGGGGGGTGAGGTTAGAAAGCAAGATGGAGTTCAGCCAGCAGCCTCAGCTCTCCCCGGCAGGCAAAAGCTCCCAGCGAAGAAAGAGAAAGCAAGTGACTTTATCTTTGTTTTGCCTTTCTTCTTTACACATCTCAGCAAGACTGTGAGCAAAGTAGACCTCATCATTGTTTTAATTTCTCAGCCTGTGATCTAATTCTTCTCACCAAAACATCCCAGCTAGGCTCAAACTAGCACAGTGAGCCTGTGGCTTTGCCTAATATGGTATGGTTTGGCTAACTGCCATCCTGATTGGCTATTCTGTGTCCAAAGGGCAGTTAATCTCGGCCCATGTTGATAAAAGGAGATACACAGGTGAACAACCTGCTTTTGCTTCCCTGCTTTGCTTCTCTGCTCTTTACCTACTCTCTCTGCTGTGCCCAGCCATGCTGCTATTGCACACTGCCTTATTGCTTGCCTGGGAAACTCCACTGCCACAAGTTACCAGGAGCAGATCCTGGATGTCTGCACATGATCAGCCTGTGTGGCCAGCATGACATCATGCTGAGACTGCACGACATCCTGCCTCTGCACCTGAAGGTCCTGTCTAGAATTCCTGGACATATATACAGATCGTTGAGAGGAAGCCAGGAGAACAAGGTCAGAGATTGTCTGCCTCTTTCTCCAGAAGCCAGGAAGATTCAAGTCTCAACGTCCAACAAGACACAGTCCCCTGAAAGGATTTGGGCAAAGCCTGGACTGTGGCTAGCCCCCATGAGGGTAATAATAGTAGTAATTTGTGAGTAAATGCTCAATGCGTCTTTGTAATTCTCTATTGCCTTCTGCCATAGAGCAGAAAGAGCTTGAGCCCAGCTACTGGGCAAGCGGAATTTGACTGTGGGAATAGTCTCTTCCAGTTCAACTAATGTTTATGTATGTTGCTGGTTATATTAGATGCAGGTATTATCCATAGAATGTTTCCATAACCATGTAAGAACTGAGATATTATTAAAATTAGTGGTCGGGCGTGGCAAGAGCTCTGAGTATCAAAATTAATAAACAATTTTGGAAGATATCATCTCACATCAATTAATTTCCCCCTCTCCAACACCTGGATCTGTTACTGTCTACCTGCAAACCTATGAAAACCCCAGGCTCCAGCACGTGGATGAATGGCATCTGTGGATACAGTTGCCTACATCATCGAGAGGCTGTTATTGTCATTCTTAAACTGATTCTGGTGAGGCTCTATAAACAACATTGAAAGTCTGGTCTAGGGAGAGTGGAAGGGCCTGAGACCTGAGGGTGTGGATCCATTCTGGATTCTGACATACTGCAAGTACATGCTTCCTTGGGCAGGAAGAAATGTAATGAAATTCAACAAGGGCAAGTGTAGAGTCTTGCACCTGGGAAAGAACAACCTCAGATGTCAGTATAGGTTGGGGACTGACCTGCTGGAAGGCAGTGAAGGGGAAAAGGATCTGGGGGTCCTAGTGAGATGGGAGGTTGACCATGAATCAGCAATGTGCTCTTGTGGCCAGGAGGGCCAATGTCATTCTGGGGTGTATTAATAGGGGTGTGGCTAGTAGGTCAACAGAGGTTCTCCTGCCCCTCTACTCTGCCCTGGTGAGGCTGCATCTGGAGTACTGTTTCCAGTTCTGGACCCCCCCAGTTCAAGAGGGGCATAGAACAGCTTGAGAGAGTCCAGCACAGAGCCACAAAAATTATTAAGGGAATGGAACATCTCTCTTATGAGGAGAGAATGAGAGAGCTGATGCTGAGAGGTGACCTCATTCATGTTTATAAATATGTAAAGGGTGAGTGCCAGGGAGGATGGAACCAGGCTCAGCTCGGTGTTGCCCAGTGACAGGGCAAGGGGCAATGGGTGGAAGCTAAAGCATAGGAAGTTTCATGTAAACATGAGGAGGAACTTTTTCCCTGTGAGAGTGACAGAACACTGGAACAGGCTGCCCAGTAAAGTCATGGAGTCTCCCTCTCTTGAATATCTCTTGATATTCAAGAACAGTCTGGATGCATTTGTGTGTGATCTGGTATAGATGATCCTGCTCTGGCAGGAGGGTTGGACTAGATGATCTTTTGAGGTACCTTGCAGCCCCTTATGTTCTGTGATTCTGTGATTTCTCTTGAAATGTGCCTTGACACACAGAATTGCAAGCTCTAAAGCAAACCGTGCAGCTTAGCAGAAGCATCTTTGTTGCCTCTTGGCTATCCACAATTCCTGTGCTGGGCTGCTCAAGTTGAGAGAAGTTCTGTGCCAATTTAGGATTGCCACACCTGTGGGAATGGAAAGTTTTGCTCTGTTTGCCAACTACCGAAAAAATATCTGAACACTAAAGAGACATTAGAATAAAAGAGTGTACTAACTTCTTAAGAAGCACTAGCATCTCTCCACCTAGATTTTAAACAGTTTATAAGAAGATCCAGAGACTTCCTGCTATCTGTAACTTAATGAGGGATTCTGTTTTAGTGCTATTTGGGCAGAAATGTTAACTATTTCAGTAGCTTCTGTGATGGTGATGAATCATGAACCATTGTCCTTTCAGAGACTAGATAGTACGTGTTTACCACTTACCTATAATTCACATATCCTAGGAGAACCACTCCGTCCTGGCTCAGTGGATTACAGCATTCTGTACAGCTCTTAAAGCTGAAATACACAGAGTTAAAACTAGACTTTTATATGAATGTGTGAGAGGGAGTGTCTGGGGTTCTAATTAAGATTCCCAGAGACAATAATAATTTTGATAGAACCACTGACGATTTATATTAATTGCTCTTCCCTCTCCCCTCCCTCCTTCCCCAAAGAAAGGAATTGGAAGTGAGAGGAAAAGGTAAGCCCACCCAAATAAATCAGTCTCACTCGATTTGGAAGTTAAAAAGGAAAACAAGTGTAACAATAACTTTAAAAGGGTATCAAAGGTAGGGAGGTTACAAAAGGTGTAGGGAAGGAAGAATAACAAACGCAAAAAGGTATGAATACGACCCGATTTTGTGGTGGTGATGATGGTGATGACCACGTGTGTGTGTGTGTGTGGAGAGATGCAGTGTGTGTTCTGAGTGCTCGAGAGAGAGAGTCCAAGAGCGAGTGTCCAGAGAGAGAGCGAACAGGAAGTCCCCCTGCTTTTTTATAGGACAGGAAGGGGGAGTGGGCTAACCATCACCTGGGGGTGTCCAGACCCACCCATGAGGAGGGGTCAGGACCACCTGAGGTCAGGTTTTGAGTTCAGGGACACTCCTCCTGGAGTGTTAACCGTATACAGGGAGGAAAGGCAGAGAATTGTAAGGGTATTTGACTGAGATTAGGCATAATGACAGGCAAAAAAAGTTTTGGGGTAAACACAATTAAATAAAGTTTTGAAGGACAGAGAACTTTAAAAACCCTGATTCAATGAAGTAACAACCATAAGTATTCAATTATTTAATTTACAGTGTGTTCCCTACCATACAAATTTATTGGGAAAGCAGAATCTACTCACAAGCAATAAAAAGTGTACAATGAAGTAAGGCTGCTAGAATATGAGGCTAGTGTAGATTAAATCTTAAACCAGTAGTGAGAAGGTGAGTCAGTCTCTTTAAGTGTAACTCAAGGGACAATTTTGGTTTTATTATGAAACCCAGATTTGTTTGTTGCACCACATTGATTTTTTAATATTATAGGAATTGAGCCTTTGAGGATCATTTTTTGTCATAAACATTCAAGTGATGTGTATATGTTGTAATGAACAGTTTTAATAAAGTTGATTAGGAAGTGTTTGTGCCTTGCTGCTAATAGCACCAATCCAGCTGGAGAGGCTACAGAGATAAGCAACTGTTATTGTGACTTTCAGCAAGGGTTCCCTGCAGGCAGGGGGCAGATGGAAGGTGGAGAAAAGAAGGGAGCTGGGGAAAAAGATGGATTCCACACTGAATCATTGTTCTGTTCTCTTGTTTTCCCATGTAAACCCAAAATGATATCCCAGCTACTGATAACAGGAGAGATGCTGTAGGAACTGTAAGTCCTAGTAGGCTCATGAAAGAGACAGCTTTGGCCTTTGATACTAGAGGTTGTTGGCTTTCAGACAGGTTTAAATGATTTTTTTTCTGACTTAGTTGTCAGCATGGCCCTGTGATGTTTCTAAATCCCTTCTAATAAGTTCTGTGTTACCTACTTGTTTTTCTTTCTGCTCGCTTTCTTGTCTTGAATCCATGGAACACTGTAGGGAAGATGCTTGAAATAGACAAGATATGCTGTTCAGAGTAAGGTTCAACCTGAATTTTCCCTGTTGTATATTCTTCTTGGATGGAGGTTAGTGCAATGTTCTCTGAGATATAGTACAATGTTTCTAAATAGTCTTGTAGAACTTAATGCTGAGGTTCGGTTACCAGATCCCATTGCAGAATGCATTGTCTTGCAAAATAAATGGATATATTGTTGTGGAGGGCCTGTAGGCCCGAAAATGGGCTTATTTTGTGCCTTATTTTGCCTTGTCTGCCCAAACATGTTTTCCTCCCCAAACCAGGGGTAAACACATTAAAGGCACAAAGGGGTACAATAAGCCTAGGTGCCACGGTGTCTGGCCTGCCTTCAGGCCAAGGTAGTAAACAAGTTATATAAGTAAGTTGTGGACATGTTGCATAAGCCCACACTGTCAATGTGTGGCCCAGCCTATGCTCTCCCCATATTTGGAGGTACAAGGCAAGTGATATAGCCTATTGTGGTGTTGTTTGGCTGCCTGCCAAACTGATTGAATAGAATCAATCAGGTTGGAAGAGACCTCCAAGATCATCCGGTCCAACCTATCACCCAGCCCTATCCAGTCAACTAGACCATGGCACTAAGTGCCTCATCCAGTCTCTTCCTGAACATGCCCAGGGATGGTGACCCCACCACCTCCCTGAGCAGCCCATTCCAATGGCAAATCACTCTCTCTGTGGTCACTAGTCACTAGTGGCTTGGTCACTAGTGGCCAATCAGGCCGTTGATCTCAGGCCCACAATTCAGAAATGGGAGCTCACACATGCTCTCGCTTGCTTGCTTGCTGCTTTTTGCTTCCCCTCCATTGCTTTTTCTACATGAGCTTCTGCTAGCTCTCAGCTGCTCTGACTCACACACATTCATGCTTCACCAGTGTGCTCACACTCACGCTCAGTCCCTGTGCTCGGGGCCCCCTGCTCACGATCAGCTACACTTAGGCACACCTGATATGCTGTTATTATGGAGATAGAATCTTCCAGCCAGCTGTGGTGAGCTATAAGGAGCACATGCTCCTATGCAGCCGTGTATGCCCACTGCCTTCATTGCCTGGTAGATGCCAGTGCTGCCAAGATACCAGGAGCAGACCCTTTTGTTTGCACATGCGATCAGCCTGCCAGCCAGCATGAGAACTGTGCTCAGACTGCATGGCATCTTCTCCAGTACCTGAGGTCCTGCCAGCAGTCCCTGGACCAGTTCCTGGACAAAGCATCCAGAAGGAAACAGGAGACAAGGCGGACAAAGCATCCTCACCAGGAGAATGAGGTCAGAGACTGTATTAATTTCCCCAGAAGCTGGGAGGATTATTAATCTCCCCTAGTTGGGAAGATTATCCATCTCCCCTAAAGCTGGGAAGAATTCCTTTCCCCTCAAGCCGGGAAGATTTCCAGCTTCACAGGTCCATGGGTAAAGTTCCCCTGAGGTTTGGACGTTAGGTAAATAGGCTGTTGACATAGCCCCAGAGGGTGATTAATGATTATTGATGATTAATCAGAATTGTGAGTAAAAGCTTTAATACCTCTGTAATATTTGTAATCTCCTGCCATACAGCAGAAAGTGTTTCAGCCCACTCTGCTGGGCAAATAGTATATTGACCCCAAGCGGCATTGAGCCATGGGTAAACTTCTCTCTCTGTTAATAGTCTGTTAATAGTTGTATGCTAGATATTGTAATATAGTTATTAATAAGCCATATCGTGTTATTATACCCATAAGGTCTTTCATGTCCATGAATAGAATCTTATTTAATATTATATACAGTGGTTGGGGGTGATAAGAGTTCAGAATATTGAGTTTAATAAATATATATATTTATACATAATCATCTCACACCTATTAATTTCTCCCCTTTGCCACAAATTGGCATAGGCGGCAGAATCCCCCCTCTGCGACATATATGCACAAGACATTTCATAGAAATGTGAAATGTGTGCCAGCACAGGAGGATAAGGTTTATACTTACTACTAAAAACTCCAGAACCAGC
The DNA here is from genome assembly GCA_013400475.1 of Tricholaema leucomelas. Lineage (NCBI taxonomy): Eukaryota > Metazoa > Chordata > Aves > Piciformes > Lybiidae > Tricholaema lacrymosa > Tricholaema leucomelas. The sequence continues at coordinate 90,548 of WAAF01021071.1, forward strand.
TTCCTAGTTCAGCACACTTGAAAGCAGTCATCTGTTAAAAATCTGTATGACGTATGTGCAGGAAGAAGGGGTAAAGTTTGTTCTGAGCCACAAATGTAGTTGTGTTAGACTTGCCAAATACCGATTACCCCGTGTATAAGCTGTAGAGTAATAGCCAGTAACAATGTTACTCTAACCTTGCTTTTTCAGAGGTGGATCTCCAGCCAAAGTCACCTAGTAATTGTGTTGAAAACGAAAGCATTTAGAGAAATCTCCTTTCCACAGAAATTACACTCTTCACAGTATTAGTAAAATCACTAAATTCAGACAAGAGTGGTAAGAAAAGAATTCTAGCCTTAGGGCTGGGAAGGTGTTCAGCTGGGCATACAGCGAGTAACTGTAGGACAGTATCTGAGTTCACAGAGCCACGCAGTGTGTTCTAAGAGGGCTGATGATGTTTGGTCTCTTATTTTACAGTCCAAACTGTGCTTTCTTTTCTGCTTTATCACAAACAAATTCCATTCTAATTAGCCACTCACTGTCAACTCACATCGTCATGAGAGTTGAGCATTGTGTTAGAATCAAAGAATCAAAGAATCAAAGAATCAAAGAATCATAGAATCAAAGAATCACCCAGGTTGGAAGAGACCTCCAAGATCATCCAGTCCAACCTATCACCCAGCCCTGTCCAATCAACTAGTCCATGGCACTAAGTGCCTCATCCAATCTTTTCTTGAACACCTCCAGGGATGACGACTCCACCACCTACCTGGCAGCCCATTCCAATGGCAAATATCATGGGAGACAGTGTCAAAGGCCTTGCTAAGGTCAAGGTAGACTACATCCACTGGTCTCCCTAAATCTACCCATTCTGTTATGGCATCATAGAATGCTATCAGGTTAGTCAAGCATGATTTCCTCTTGGCAAATCCATAGATTTACCAAGAGATATGCTTTCCATAACATACACATTGTTTTCATATAATACTTTGGTTTTAATCCTCTGTGGTTATTTCTCTCTTTGTATCGAATCTAGGATTCTTTACTTCTGTTACTGCAGTTTACAACACTTACACTGTCTTCACATGTTCTCACACTTCTCTACTTGCAGATCTTTTTGAAGACCTTACCTGAACGCTAAATAAAACATTGCAAGATGTGTTCTCTAGAGAGAGTGAAATGTTGGATCCTCTCAGGATTTTTATTTGCACCAAGGTCACAGCTGAGACTAGAGCCTCATCTACATGGATGTGGGGAGGCCTGTGGATGTGGTCTATCTGGACTTCAGCAAGGCCTTTGACACTGTTCCCCACAGCAAACTGCTGGCTAAGTTGTCAGCCCACGGCTTGGATGGCAACACTCTGTGCTGGGTGAGGAACTGGCTGGAGGGCCGAGCCCAGAGAGTGGTGGTGAATGGTGTCACATCCAGCTGGCGGCCAGTCACTAGTGGTGTCCCTCAGGGATCAGTGCTGGGCCCCATCCTCTTTAACATCTTCATAGATGATCTGGATGAGGGCATTGAGTCAGTCATCAGCAAGTTTGCAGATGACACTAAGCTGGGGGCAGATGTGACTGAGTTGGAGGGCAGAAGGGCTCTGCAGCGGGACCTTGACTGCCTGGACAGATGGGCAGAGTCCAATGGGATGGCATTCAATAGCTCCAAGTGCAGGGTGCTGCACTTTGGCCACAACAACCCCATGCAGAGATACAGGCTGGGGTCAGAGTGGCTGGAGAGCAGCCAGACAGAGAGGGATCTGGGGGTGCTGATTGATACCCGCCTGAACATGAGCCAGCAGTGTGCCCAGGTGGCCAAGAGAGCCAATGGCATCCTGGCCTGCATCAGGAATGGTGTGGCCAGCAGGAGCAGGGAGGTCATTCTGCCCCTGTACTCTGCACTGGTTAGACCACACCTTGAGTACTGTGTTCAGTTCTGGGCCCCCCAGTTTAGAAGGGACATTGAGATGCTTGAGCGTGTCCAGAGAAGGGCGACGAGGCTGGTGAGAGGCCTCGAGCACAGCCCTACGAGGAGAGGCTGAGGGAGCTGGGATTGTTTAGCCTGGAGAAGAGGAGGCTCAGGGGTGACCTTATTGCTGTCTACAACTACCTGAGGGGTGGTTGTGGCCAGGGGGAGGTTGCTCTCTTCTCTCAGGTGGCCAGCGCCAGAACGAGAGGACACAGCCTCAGGCTGCGCCAGGGGAAGTTTAGGCTCGAGGTGAGGAGAAAGTTCTTCACTGAGAGAGTCATTGGCCACTGGAATGGGCTGCCCAGGGAGGTGGTGGAGTCGCCGTCCCTGGGGCTGTTCAAGACAAGGTTGGACGTGGCACTTGGTGCCATGGTCTAGCCTTGAGCTCTGTGGTAAAGGGTTGGACTTGATGATCTGTGAGGTCTCTTCCAACCTTGGTGATACTGTGACACTGTGATACTGTGATACTGTGCATGTTGTGATGTGAGGTTTAACATGTATTGAAGAGTTGACAGTCTGAGACTGTTTCAGGAATTTAACATGATTATAAAGCTGCTGGTACCAAAGATATGAAACACTGATCTGATAGAAATTAATTTTTATGCTTTTTTTTTTTTTTTTTTTTTTGAGATCTCTCGCTAGGCTGTAAACCAGCAAGCTTTATTTTGGCTGAGATATGGTTTGTTCATATCACTCCAATTTCATGTTGGATTATGTATCTTTTCTTTTGCAGCTTGTGTAAAGCCGATGTAAACTCTCTATTTCGTATTTTCGCTAACTTGACAGAAATGTGATTGTGTCTGTGCCTGATCTAGCTCAGTCATGCCCTATTAAGCGATTTGGTAGCTTAGAGCCAGCATTAATTGTTGTGGAATCTCTGCTGTATACAGTTAGCACTCCAGGAGGAGTGTCCCTGAACGCGACACTTGACCTCAGGTGGTCTGAACCCCTCCCCAGGGGTGGGTCTGGACACCACCAGGTGATGGTTAGCCCACTCCCCCCTTCCTGTCCCATAAAAGCAGAGGGACTTCCTGTTCCTCTCTCGACCACTCCGCAGCTCTGAACCACACTGCAGCTCTCTCTGCACCCCTGCATCTCTCCACACACGTGGTCACCACCATCACAAACTCGGGTTGTATTTATATCTTTTTGTATTTGTTATTCTTCCTTCCCTACACCTCTGTAACCTCCCTACCTCTGATACCCTTTTAAGTTATTGTTAAACTTCTCCTTTTTTAACTTCCAAATCGAGTGAGATTGATTTTATTTGGGTGTGCTTACCTTTCCTCTCTACTTCTGAATTCCTTTCTTTGGGGAAGGAGGGGGGGAGAGGAAAGGGCACTTTAAATTAATTGTCATTGGTTCTATCAAATTTATTAGAGTCTCTGAGAATTTAAGTCACAGCCCCAGACATCTGCCATGTTAGGCAAGATAGAAATAAGAAGTTGTCATCTTAGCTGTCTTGCATGTTGGTAGCTATGGCAAAGGGAACAAAACCATGTTCCAGTTCAGAGTGGACCTGATCCACTTTCTCTGATCTTTCTACTCTGTTGCTGAATATTGTATATCTTGTCTCAAATTTAGTAAACTCTGTGCTATGGCAATGCCTTTTTGAGAAACCTTTCTCAGTTTGAGTTCCTCTGGCAGTGTTCAGGTTCCAGACAACTTGAGTTACAGAACTAAGGAATTCAGGAGCCACAAGTAACAGAATCCAAGCATCTTGCTCCTGCTGTACTCTGCTTGTCTGACTGTAGCAACCCAGCCCATTTTGTCTGGAATACTTTGCTCTTTATAAACCACTCTGTGACTGAAATCCATCACTTACCATCTTGCAGATGATAAGGGATTATTTCTCTTCCTATTACTTATATTCTTGCTTGGAGTAAGGGTCTGTCTTAGGCCAGTAATGCCAGAGATTATTCCTTTTAGGTTTTCTGCCTGCTTGGAGGATATAGATTATTATAACATTTAGCTTTATAGTTAGGTGGAAATTTTGGACTTAATAGTAATGTAAATCTGACCCCAGTGTTCAAAAGAATCTGTCTTCCTCTGAGTCTCCTGTAAGCTGGAGTTAGTGCTAGGCATAGAACACAGTTTGATGCCCACTCAGCAAACCACCACTGTGTGCAAGCTCAATGCAATAAAATTGGGATGCCTACTTATTATAAATACTGTGTGAGGTCATGCAGGCACAACCAGCAATCTTAACTTTCTTTTGTTGGGTCCTGGATGCAGTGAGTGAAATGCCAGGTTAGATCTTCCAGAGTTCCCATACTGGGAATTATCCACTGGCCTTAAGGGTCAGTGTTAGGAAAGGGTTGTAGAGGATAGTCCTGAAGTAAAAAGGTAATGCTTTGTAGAACAGCAGGAAAGGCCTGAAAGCTAATTCATATGAAGTTGCAGTTGAGAAGATTCTATTTTATGCTCACATTATCATCTCAGAAGAATCAGTTGCAGAGATGATGTCCCTTCCACGGGAACCCAGTCAGACTCTTAGCAGAATTCAGTTTGCTCCTTTCCATCAGAACAGGAAAAAAAAAAGTAGGCAGCCATAAAGAACAGGTTGGCATGTCAGATCCATTTCAGACAAGGCAGCTCTTACTACCCAGGGTGAGGTTGCCACAGTGTGAGAGACACAGACAACTCTGTATGAAATAGTTGTGTTTTGACTAAGAGGCAACTGAGGAAGCTATAACTGAAAACAATGAAACAATGTTCCCAGCCTGAGAATAATACAAACTTTTGTGTTTAAGCAAGAGTTGATAATGTCAGTGTTTAACCTCATTTCTCTTGCTCAGTAGGTTTCCATGATATGGCAGCTTGGGCTTGCTGGTCTGATCCAGAGTAATATTGTTGTGTTCTTTTGTGGCAGTGCTGTGGATGCAGTCTCAGGAAAGGTGACTGCGACTCAGCAGTGGCTTCTGTACCACATGTAGTGGATAGGCGGTTCATGACAGCATGTCTGTTGTACACTGTCAGTTGGTTATACAGTGAGACATCTTACTTAATGTGTATCAAAATAGGAAAAGTCTGAAATATCTGTTGGTCTACTTGTCATGGAGGCAGGGAATTAATCTGATCGAGTCAGGAATATATATAAAAATAGACTCATTTTATTTTCCCCCAAAACAGAAATTAGTTTAGTTTTAATTAGCAGATTCAGTTGGTTGAGAAGATCTATAAGGATACCATAGGTAGATTTGAGTATTTTGGAAGTCAGAAGTTGGACAAGGCTTAAGCTATTAAATATAGTGTCCCCCTTATTAATACAAGGCTGAGCCAGTTACTCACAGGTGAGTCAGGCTGGCTGAAAGGAAGGGCGGTCCAGATGCTGGTCCCCTCGCTGTCTTTCAGAAGCCTCCGAGGGGGTCGTTAAGGGCTATAAAGCAGCATAAAGGGTGATTAAGGTGGAAGCCATCCAAAGCAGAGACAGCCCTGTCCCTCAGGAGCTTGTCTTTCAGAGCACCAGGGGCTCCTTCTGCAGAAGCTATCCAGACCAGGGAGAACTCTAAGGCGGGAGGGGGGCGAGAAGTCCCCCCAGTATTTATACCCTTCCTAGACAAAGAGCTGAGTTACCACTTCTAGGCACGAAGAACACAGCCAATCCCCAGCCCGATTCCAGTGCTGCCACTGCACAGGGCACCCTCGTGACAGAAGGGTCCCTTGCTCCCCCACTTCACACCTGCAGGGCAGAGGGGGAAACAGGTCTTTTTGCACCTTTTCCTCTCCCATTTGAACCACAGAGGGGGAGGAATTTTGGGGTATACAGGACTCCAGGACAGGACTGCTCACTGTTGCTCTCATTAATTAGCTTATCAAAAAGGATGTAACAAGATGAGATGACTCCAGAAAGCGTTCTCACTCTGGCTGCAGTAAGTCTGCTCAGAGCTCCTAAAAATAAACACCTGTGGATCTAAGTCACAAGTACTAGGACTGAAAATGCAGGTATTTTGGTGCTGTACATACATACTGCACTGTATATACATACTGCAGGAACCTAAACAGCTGGAGTGGGTCTAGAGAAGGGCCTCTAAGATAATCAGAGGGCTGGAGAATGTCTCCTACAAGGATAAAACTGAAAGACTTGGAATTGTTTGGTCTGCAAAAGAGAAGACCTTAGGAAGACCTCATAGTGGCATTTTTGCCATTTTATTATCTGAAGGGGACCTGCAGAAAGGACTGTTAAGAAGGGCTTGTAGCAATAGGACAAGAGGCAGTGGTTGTAAACTAGAGCAGGGTAGATTTAGATTGGACATTTAGGAGGAAGTGCTTCACTATGAGAGTGGTGAAATACTGGAACAGGTTGGTCAGAGATGTGTTGGAGGACTCATTCCTGGAGACATTCAAGGTCAAATTTGATGGGGGCCTGAGCAAGCCTATGACCCTGCTTAGTGCCAGGGGGTGACAACTTAACCTTCAAAGGTCCCTTGCAACACTATGCATTCTATGATAGGCAGCAGGGAAGAGAAACTTGGAAGAGTCAGGGCACAGTTTAACACAAAATGGTGGTGAATGTGCACAGTACATCAAGCCTCCCATCTACTATATTCAGTATGAAAGGTGAAGAGACTCTTTCCTTTCCTAGGGATGAATAGAATAAAATAGAATCAACTAGGTTGGAAGAGACCTCCAAGATCATCCAGTCCAACCTATCACCAGGCCTGTCCATTCAACTAGACCATGGCACTAAGTGCCTCATCCAGTCTTTTCCTGAACACCTCCAGGGACGGTGACTCCACCACCTCCCTGGGCAGCCCATTCCAATGGCAAATCACTCTTTCTGGGAAGAACTTCCTCCTAACATCCAGCCTATACTTCCTCTGGCACAACTTGAGGCTGTGTCCCCTTGTTCTGCTGCTGGTTGCCTGGGAGAAGAGACCAACCCCCACCTGGCTACAGCCTCCCTTCAGGTAGTTGTAGACAGCAATGAGGTCTTCCCTGAGCCTCCTCTTCTGCAGGCTAAACAACCCCAGCTCCCTCAGCCTCTCCTCATAGGGTTTGTGTTCCAGGCCCTTCACCAGGTTCGTTGCCCTTTTCTGGACACGTTCCAGAACCTCAACATCCCTCTTGAATTGAGGAGCCCAGAACTGGACACAGTACTCGAGGTGTGGCCTGACCAGTGTTGAGTACAGGGGCAGAAGAACCTCCCTCCTCCTACTTGCCACACTGTTCCTGATACAGGCCAGGATGCCATTGGCTTTCTTGGCCACCTGGGCACACTGCTGCCTCATCTTCAGCCTACTATCCACCAGTACCCCCAGGTCCCTTACTTCCTGGCTGCTCTCCAACCACTCTGTCCCCAGACTGTAGCATTGCTTGGGGTTGTTGTGGCCAAAGTGCAGAACCCTGCAGTTGGCCTTGTTAGATTTCATCCCATTGGCCTCTGCCCACCCATCCAGCCTGTCCAGGTCCCTCTGCAGGGCTCTCCTACCCTCCAACAGATCAACACCTGCTCCTAGCTTGGTGTCATCTGCAAACTTACTAATGCCGGACTCAATCCCCTCCTCCAGATTATCAATAAAGATATTGAACAGGACTGGGCCCAGCACTGATCCCTGGGGAACACCACTAGTGACTGGCTGCCAACTGGATGTGGCACCATTCACCACAACTTTCTGGGCTCGGCCATCCAGTCAGTACCTGACCCAGCACAGAGTGAATCTGTCCAAGCCATGAGCTGCCAGCTTGGCCAGGAGCTTGTTGTGGCAGACAGTGTCAAAGGCTTTGCTGAAATCCAGCTAGACTACCTCCACAGCCTTCTCCACATTCACCAGGCAGGTAACCTGATCATAAAAGGAGATTAGGTTGGTCAGGCAGGACCTGCCCTTCCTAAACCCATGGTGGCTGGGCCTGGTCCCTTGGCCATCCTGTAGGTACTTTGTGATGGCACTCAAGATGACCTTTTCCATGACCTTACCTGGCACTGAGGTCAGGCTGACAGGTTTGTAGTTTTTCTGGCTCCTCCTTTTGACCCTTCTTGTGGATTGGTATGACATTGGCCAGCTTCCAGTTTTCAGGCACCTCTCCAGTGAGCCAGGACTGTTGATAAATGATGGAGAGTGGCTTGGCCAGCTCATCTGCTGAGGAAAGATGAGTAAAGCAAATGAGTAGTCACACCTATGGGTTATGGACCTGTGTGCAGCAGAAAAGTGAAGACGCTGGCAAATCTTTATCAAGGAGGCTAGTGGTGTGAAATGTTAGCTGGTGAGTGCTGATGAATCAAAACACTTCAGGCTGTGAATGTTTCCTGCTCTTCATCTCATACTCCTCTGGGAAAGGGCCTGTCTGAGCCTCTGTAACAGCCAGCTGCAGGGGCTTTTCTGTGCAAAGAGGAACTCATAGGGCTTAATCTAGATACTACTGAAAAGAATCTTTTTATTGTTGTTTGGGTTTAGTGTTTATGTTTGAGGTTTTACAGAATCATAGAATTACACAGATTCTGGGTTTTTATGGGGCAGTTTTTGTTTGGGGGGCTGAATGCATGTGTGTGTTTTGCTTTTTTACATTTATTACTTGCCTACATTTATTATTTATTTCCTGGGAAAGTAACAATTGCCAATTCTGAAGAGGTGTTTACCTGCTGTCAGGTCTGGTAGAGAGAGGGGGAAAACTTGACACTTGGCTGTCAAGTCATTGCACTGAAAAGGCATCAGATTAACAGAAGGGACCTTGGCCTGAGTGCAGGACCAAAGGGGTGTGGGTTTCAGGCAAGCATCAGTGTAACCCTGGAAGAAGGCACATCCTTGGGTTAGTAGTCTTACAGGAATCTGCATGGTTTCCATTTCCTCATATTTTCACATGAAAGAAAAGTTTTGTCTCAGCCTCTGCCCAGTGGAGGGATATGAAAACAGAAATATTGGTCTAGTACCTGAAGCAAGCCTGATTCAAGCTTAGACTCCAATTCTGTTCGAAGACAATGAACTACCAAAGCAGATATAACATGCTTAAATGAGCTTAACAAAATGATCAGGACTGTTTAACAGTGTGGCTTGCTTAGAGCAATGCTTCCAACACCCAGAGAAACAGGAAGACATTGTAATTAGAAAAGGCTTTGAAATTCAGTATGTGGCTGATTTGCATTTTACCATTTTTACTCCTCTTTCCCCTCTTCTCTAAAAAAAAAGCCTAAGGAGGTTTGCATGGTGAGACTGGCATCACCATGGTGCATTGTGTATACTTGAGCCACTGTAGAGTGGCAATTGTGTAATGAGGATGAAAATCAGAGCTTACTGTAGGGAGAAGAAAAGCCCTCATCCCTTGCTGGTGCCCTAGAGCTTTCATCCCCTTGATTGCGCATGTGGGGCTGGTTGTGACTGTTACTAGAAGTGCTGGAAGATGCATTCAGAGGTGCACAGTGCTCCAGGGAATTGCCACGGAATTGTACCCAGTGGCTCTAAAGCTGCAGCATAAGGATACATCACAAAAGCTGTGATGCTAGCTTACGTTGCATGTGCTGTATTTCTGTTCAGCTCCCATCTCTGTCCTTATCATCATTTCCATTATGTTGTTTAGGCTAGAGAGTACAGGTGTCTGCACTTTGGTCCCAACAACCCCAAGCAATGCCACAGTCTGGGGACAGAGTGGCTGGAGAGCAGCCAGGAAGTAAGGGACCTGGGGGTACTGGTGGATAGTAGGCTGAAGATGAGGCAGCAGTGTGCCCAGGTGGCCAAGAAAGCCAATGGCATCCTGGCCTGTATCAGGAACAGTGTGGCCAGTAGGACGAGGGAGGTTCTTCTGCCCCTGTACTCAACACTGGTCAGGCCACACCTTGAGTACTGTGTCCAGTTCTGGGCTCCTCAATTCAAGAGAGATGTTGAGGTGCTGGAACGTGTCCGGAGAAGGGCAACAAAGCTGGTGAGGGGCCTGGAACACAAACCCCATGAGGAGAGGCTGAGGGAGCTGGGGTTGTTTAGCCTGCAGAAGAGGAGGCTCAGTGCTTGTTGCCTCATTGCTCGTTGCCTCATTGCTCATTGCCTCATTGCTATCTACAACTACCTGAAGGGAGGCTGTAGCCAGGTGGGGGTTGGTCTCTTCTCCCAG
>WAAF01021071.1:103859-167991 GCA_013400475.1 Tricholaema leucomelas
GCCAGGAGGAGGTTGCTCTCTTCTCTCAGGCAGCCAGCATCAGAACAAGAGGACACAGCCTCAAGCTGCGCCAGGGGAAATTTAGGCTTGAGGTGAGGAGAAAGTTCTTCACTGAGAGAGTCATTGGACACTGGAATGGGCTGCCCGGGGAGGTGGTGGAGTCGCCGTCCCTGGAGCTGTTCAAGGCAGGATTGGACGTGGCACTTGGTGCCGTGGTCTAGCCTTGAGCTCTGTGGTAACGGGTTGGACTTGATGATCTATGAGGTCTCTTCCAACCTTGGTGATACTGTGATAATGTGATACTATGATACTCTTCATAGGGCTTGTGCCTTTGAGTGTCTGCTAATTTTGTCCATGTGGGAAAAAAATAGCAGAAAGTCCCTCAATGCTGTAATTCAGTAGAAGATTCCCACATGTAGCCACGATTATCAGCCTTCGCAGTAGTTTTCATATCTATTGTCAGTTGTTGTTTTTCTAAGATGGTGAAATTCTCCTGGGCCATAGGATAAAGAGAACTAAAATATATATACTGATCCATTATATGCACTCAGAAAAATCTTCCTCTTATTCCTGGTTTTAAATCTTGTGGTGATTGTACAGAAGTCATGAGTTGTTTCTCCAATTCTCATTTGTAAGATGGGGGAAATGACACTGGCTTTCCTACTGAAGCATTCTGAAACCTGTTACAGAAAACAGTCATAGGTGCTTTCTCTGCTCTAGCCTGGCAGCTGCTAACAACAAAGACTGCTCTGTGTACTTTGCAGTCAGTCTTTGTTTATGAACTGAGATATGAACTTGATGGAAGGAGGAGGATCAAAAGAGGATGATAACTACATATAAATGCATTTTTCTTGTCTGATACATAATAGAAAAATGCTTAGATTTCTTGCAGGCCTGGTTGTATCTAGGTCCTTTCTAAAGGACGCAGACTGAAAGCCGAGTGAATGATAACATTTAAAAGGTTTGGATCCAGTTTAGTCTGTTCTTAGTGTCTGCAGATTTTTGCCAAGATAGAAATTTTCACCTGATCGCTATTTGGAGATGTGATTAAGCAAAGTTACGCCTGAGCAACAGAAACAAAAACATAGAAGATAAAGAGTAAACAGTTCCCTCATCGTGAAGATAAAAGCTGTTAGGGTTCCTCAAAGCAGGCTGTGGCAGTGGAAGGTGGGGAGTGGAAGAGAAAGAGCCTGTATTTCATTGCCCTGGATGAAAGACATAAACATTTGTTTGCCTGGGTTCTCCTTGGAAATTGCAAATCTAACAGGAGAGCTACCCCTGCTTTTAGGTGAGGGAATACTGGAGTGAAAAGCAGTAGAATTTTGTGCAGGGTCATTGAAGGACCAGATTTTTAGGTACCTGAGAGGTATAACTGCATTACTCTAAATCTGACCCTGTGTTAAACTGCCAGAGAAGGGAATTCTCTTGTAGTGCTCTGGGTTTACTATGGGTCTTTTTGTTTGTCTGTCTGTTTGAGGGGATTTGTTTGTTTGAGTGGTTTTCCTTTATTGTTTGGTGGCGTGTGTTTGGGGTTTTGGTTTTATTTAATTTCTTTGGTTTGAGTGGGGGTTTTTTTGTTGTTTGTTTGTGTTGTTTTGGTTTTGTTTTTTTTTGTTTTTTTTTTTTTCCATTTCATTTGAGCAAAAAGGCAGAATTACTTTGGCAGAAACTCCACTCTGGTGCATCACTTTGTGGAGGATATGTCTTCTGGCAAAGATGAAGCTGTAGGATCAAGAGGATATTCCAAGGACTGTTTGGACATGATATCTTTTCCTATGCACCAAAAAATGATAGCAAGACGAAGTGTTGTGAGGCTTAGATATTAATTTCGAGTTTATGCTGACTGCCAAATTCCTTCTTCAAAATGACTAGATTGTAGTATAAACCTCTGCTTGGGGTCTTCCAGGAGGAATTGGCAGTGATGGGAATTGCCCATCCACCTCCACCCTCTTGAAACTCTAGAACTTGGAAAAAATTATGAGTTCATATATCTGGAAGAAAGTCTTGAGTCATCCTTGACAATATGAGATAGGATCAGGCATTGATTCCAGATTAAGCATGATCTAGCTAGGTCTTGCTAGAGGATTTCTTCTCTATTCACACCTAGTGGTAGCCCTCACCCTTCGAGAAAGAAGTAGGTGACAGTCTCATCATGGGTGGATTAGATGTAGTGGGTACACACATAGATGTGGAAGACTTTTCCAGCTTCTGAAGTAGATGGTACTGAGTAGAGCAGTAACCAGCTTAGGGCTCTATTCCAGGACTGTTTGAATTTCCCAAGTCCAGCCCACAGCCTGCAGTGGTTCACAAGTGGCAGTTGCCTGTCACTGACTCACAGGGACTCTTTCCTCAACTCTCCTCTTTCTACCGTTCCTTTCTGCTCCATAAGTACTTAAGTACCCTTTCTCTCAAACAGGTTAACCTAATTAGGTTAACTTGAGCTCAGCTTGAAGCTTGCTATGGAGTAATTGTTTATATGTCTGAAAGCTTATCAACTAATTTCCCTACTGTCTAATGCAAGCATGGAGACTTTGTAGATTTTTTTGGTATATTGATACAAGAATAATGGCATTCTATTGAGCATTGTGAGATTTGCAAATACAAAACTATGGTGAAGTTTTTCAGATGGCCTTCTAATGGATTTTCCTCAACTGTGAAATGTGGTTTTCCTTTTTAAAAAAACCTAAACAACAACAAAAAAAAACCAAACCCAGAAACAACTGTGTGCTTACAACTGTGTGCTGACAACTGTTTCAAGAGAAGACCCTTCTATTAGCTTTCTACTTTGAGAGTGCACTCCTAGTTTATGGAGTCTTCTTTACAGAACTGTATATTCGTAAAAGAATACTATTAGTTTCATCAGGATCACTTATGTTGCTAGCCTAGAAAGAGGACTTCAAATCTAGCCACTCAATAAGTTATTGGTTATAGGTTATAAATGTTCTATATTTCAAGTAACTGCTTACTTGCATCTCACTGCAGTGATGACTTGGCAGTATCACAAAGGCTGTAAGCAGTAAATACCAGGATCTGAAGTACCCATCAAAATACATGAATCTTTCACTTTTACACATTTTCTGATGAGTCCATGGGCTTTTTAAAGTGTGAGTCCCATCTTCTAATCATTACGCTTAGGAAGACTTAAGGCATAGAGAAACTGATGTACTGATGTTGCGAAGTCAAATTTCAGACTCTATTCCAGGGAGAAATGTAGTTGAGTGAATTAGAGTGAATGACTAAAAGGAGGCAGGCATGGATAAATGTCATCACCATTCAATGTAGCATCTCTTCTGCCAGGCACCCAGTGACAGAAGAAGCAGACACAGTCTCAAACTGCACCAGGGCAGGTTTAGGCTGGATGTTAGGAAGAAGTTCATGGAAAGAGTGATTTGCCATTGAATTTGGCTGCTCTTGGAGGTGGTGGAGCCACCATCCCTGGAGGTGTTTAAAAGGAGACTGGAGGAGGCACTTGGTGCCATGGTTTAGTTAATAAGGTGGTAATAGGTTGGACTAAATGATCTCAAAGTTCTTTTCCGACCTGGTTAATTATGTGATTCTGTGATTCTGTGATCCCAACTTTATGGAATTAGAAAGCATATTAAGTCAGTACTGCTTTAAGTTCTCCAGAGAGGCAACAAAAGCAACATGAATGAGACTGAATTTCTGGATCATATCCTCTTTATTGTATAAAACCAGGAGATTTTTTACGTAGCTTTTGGTCCTAAAAGCAGCAGGGCAGAGGGAGAAGCAAAAAACACCCATAATCTTGGAGGGCAAACCAATGGAATGAAACATTTTTTTCTTCTCTTATTACCTACTGCCCAGGAGCCTCAAATTTTTTTACAGATGGCTGTATTGTCACCCATTGGAAAGAGAGGGAAACTGAGGTAGCACAGTGAGGTTACTGCAGTCAGAATATCCTGAAAATTTCTTTAACTGCTTTCCAAGGATTCTGTTTTTCCAAGAAATGCCTAAGAGAAAACAAGCAGATGGATATCCCAGTGGCATGGCAGAAGCTTTATAGTGATGTATTTTCCACACTAGGCAAGAAGTAGTTAACAGAATGGGGTTTTTTCTTTCTTTTTTTTTTTTTTTTTTGACATTCTCTAAACCTGATGTACGTTTTTGTGGGATTTTTTTCTTCTCAACTTAATGCTGGTTGCTGTAGCAGCTGAGTAATGCAGAAGTTCTGAGTGAAAAAAATGCTTCCTCCTTATATGATACTGTACATATTGTCATGGAAATTGTCCTCATTTCCCCTGAGCACACTTTAAATAACTCGAACAGCGGTGCTAATGAGCAGAAAGATATCTGCAATCCCCACCGTGCAACTTGACACACTTTATCCCACTCTGAATTCCCTTTGCTCATCATTGAGTATTTTAAAGATCTAGTACAATAATTTGCTTTCTCTGGTCCAGTCGTTTTGCTCTTAGCACTTGGTAATAAAAGGTGACTTTTGGCTGAAACCTTACTGTTGCAGTCATGCCGTTTTTTACTGCCAAATATCTTAAGAAAAGCAAGTGTCTCCGAAAGGGTAAGTCATGATATTTTTGTGTGTGTTAGTGTTGTCTGTTTTGCTTTAAATCACAGCAAAGGATTTATTTTGAATTACCAAGCAGGGGGAACAAATCTATTCATATTGCCGGTCGGCTAGCACAGGGGGGGTGGTTATACTGTCTGCATTTTTTGGTTCAAGATACAATGTGTTTTATTATCTTGCATTTTACATTCCGTAAAGCCGACTAAATGAGAGAATGTTTAACCCTTTAAACATAAAGCATGTGTTTTGCACAGGGATGGAGTCCAGGATGCAAAATGAAACAGCAACAGAACGTGTGTACATATTTGTTTTTCCAGAAGAGTTTAGTAGGGAATCTGTGAGTAATGCTCCACTGGTTTTGCTTCTTTTGCACAGAAGGAGCATTTTCTTTTTTTAATCTACATTTAAATAATAACAAAGTAAATAATATCAAGTGAAGGAAAAGCACATTTCCTCCTAGCAGCTTCCCTGTGTATTACTACCTGAGTGCATGATTCCACATAGATTTTCAGCTTGCTGTTGTAAGGTTTGCTTGAAGAATGGCTGTGTGGGTTTTCCAGGAAATGTCCTGCCTTTAGGTAGATATTAAACTCTTCATGAAAGCAGTTTGCATCCAGTGCTATAAAAACTGATTATGCAATAAAAAGTCTTAGTAGAGAAACACATTCTTCATATTTTAATTGCTCCATTGCATGCTGTTTTTTTTTTCTAGACAGCAGTCCAGATGTAGATTTTGCACCAAAGCAAATAGCAGTGACTTCTTGTGGCTGGGATATGCATCATTTCCAGGGCATCTGAGGAATCTGACTTGCTTTTCTGGCTAAACATTTATAGGCATATTTCTGTTTAATGTATGCATGTCACTTATTCCTTGTTTGAATGTCAATTATCTCAAAGGCATAGCTATGAGGTGGAATTATATAAGTTTTCATCAAAGATTTCAAGTTGAAGATAAGGTTTTGAAGAAATGCAAGTTTGCTTTCTTTAATCTACCTTTGTGTTTTCTGCTGGATTAATATTTGAAAAGGAGAGTACACTAGTAGTGGAGTGTGAGAACTGCGTTAAGCTGACCTGGAACAAACATTCTGGTATTTTGTTGAGCAAAATCTGTGCCTTTGTATACAAATTTACACAATCATTCAGGAGTTCTTAAGGATAGAATCATGTCAGTGATGTTTTTCTATTAGAAAGGGGGAGAAAATATTAGAATTGCATTCTTCATCTGATTTTGCAAGATCTGATTCAGAGTGTTGTTTTATGTGTGTACATATATATATGCCACTCTACAAGAGGGCATAGGACAGTACTTGCTCCCTTTTTAGAATAGAATAGAATTAACTAGGTTGGAAGAGACATCTAAGATCATCCAGTCCAACCTATCACCCAGCCCTGTCCAGTCAACTAGACCATGGCATTAAGTGCCTCATCCAGTCTTTTCCTGAACACCCCCAGGGACGGTGACTCCACCACCTCCCTGGGCAGCCCATTCCAATGCCAATCACTCTCTCTGGGAAGAACTTCCTCCTAACATCCAGCCTATACTTCCCCCGGCACAACTTGAGGCTGTGTCCCCTTGTCCTGTGCTGGTTGAGACCAACCCCCACCTGGCTACAGCCTCCCTTCAGGTAGTTGTAGACAGCAATGAGGTCTTCCCTGAGCCTCCTCTTCTGCAGGCTAAACAACCCCAGCTCCCTCAGCCAGCTCACCTACCAGGAGCACTCAGCTGAACAGTGCTTCTTTCCCTTATAGTATGTGCCACAGCAGGAATATTTCTCTAGAGAGATGCTGAGGAAAAGTGCTTGCCTGACCTGTGTCTGTAGAAGGCATGGCAGGAAGTGACTGATGGTACAGGCAGAAAAGGTAATACTAATCTGGTAGGTGCAGTTGAAAATAAACTTTCCCAGCTCTGTTTCCTGCTATGAGAGCAGGATCTGTGCATGTTGCTGAATATCTGCCCATCTGCTGTGAGATGCTCCCTGTCCCTCCATGGGAAGAAGCTGTGATTTACTTGATGCACAGCAGTTCCTTTAGTCTTGGAGCCCAGCTTTAGACACCCACCATAAGTCAGTGTGAGTCTCTGAAGTTTGCAGTTTGGAGCTAGGGAGCAGTTACTGCTGATCCTTTTTCCTGCCTTGCCATGATTTGGAATTCCCACCCATGGAGGCAGATGCTGTGGTGGTGTGAGAGAGAGCTAAAGCCTTCAGAAGCAGCAGGAACTGTGACTGTAGGTCTAGACTTCATGGTGTTGCCTCTGTTGGGAGCCACCATTGGTGCAGTAGTGCAGTAGCTGTGATTTGCCTAGCTCTAGAACTAGGCTAAGGCCTTACAAGAAAGTATTGTGTATGCGTAGAAAAGCAGTGAGGAACTGGGAGCAGCACTTTGGTGCCCAGACTAAGCAAGCAAGAGAGGTCTACGAGTGCCCATTTTCAAACCAGAATCAATATGGGCATAATCCATGCCTTCAAGAGATGCCTGAGGGAAGCTCAGCCAACAAGGAGTCATTCTTTGTGAGTCGTAACCAACGTAAAAGTTTTCAGCTAACTGAACACCCTAAATAGCTTTTCCCTAAAAGCATCCTCTACCAAAGAGGGTAGAGGATATTGTTTCTCTGAGCTGGTTTCTACCAAAACCTATCTGATCTGTGAGTTCCCTTTAGATGACTAGAACAGTTCCTGTTTGAGGCACACTGGTAGGGTAGGGATCCTGCTTCCTTCTGATGCCTTCTTTGCTAACCTTTTTCCTCTTACATTGAGGACAGTTTGGAAAGGGAAGTACTAAAGTATGAAAGGAAACCTTATGTGTCTGAAGTAGCTGGACATCTCCATAAGATGTTTAGCATCAGTCTATCACTAATCTTGCTTTGAAGAGGCTGGACTCCTGCCAGGTTTTCAGCCACTTTCCAAACAGTTACCTGAGGCAATCACTTCTAACGCCCTTCCAGAGAACAGTTCATTTGGAAAGGTTTTTACTGTGATTTGAGTAAGGAGATCCTTTCCCAATAAATAAGTAAATATGGTTGTTAAAAGGCATTAAATGATTACACACTACCCTAGGCATAGCATCAAAAATGTGGTTACATAAGAAAAAGGATAGCCATAAGTTCTGTCCTTGCTCTTCTCTGTGTCTCCAAACAGAAAGAGCTAGCCAGAAAGAGTGGTAAAGTTTGTATATGATCTCTTTTGCACCTGTTCAAATGACCTAGGGATGGGAGCTGGGCAGTAGACAAGTTTGTGGCCAGAAATACTGGTCACTTGGGAAAGAAAAGTCCCAGATAAACATTCCTGATTCAGCCTTGAGACAGATGTTGCCCACACTAATACAGGAAGTGGTCAGTAGTGCTGACAACTGGGACCTGATTGTCCAAACTCTTAAAACCTGAAATCCCAGGCAGTGCAGGGTTTTGCTGTTTAGCTCTTTGGGAAATGTTTGTACTAAGTCATAACTGAAATCTATTTCTCCCAAAATTAATTTATTCTTACCATCCTCCATTTTATCTTCTCAATAGCATTCCAAGCCAACTCACAACACTGAAATTAAATAGCCAAGTCAAAATACAATCCTGTATATCCTTTGCTTTCCAGGCTTTTGTGAGATTTCCCACAGATCTCCTTTGGTAAGGTATCTTTAGCCTACCCTTACCTTCTAGTAAAGCCTACAGCAGTGACAGAATCTGGGAAGATACAAATAAAGGCTTCTTTATTTCCACTATTATCAGTTTTAGGCATTTTCAAGCCCCTAACAGCTACATATCCACACACACCATAAGGCAGCAAAGTAAGAAAAAACATCAGTCTCTGCAACTTGTTGATAGAACAGTGGGAGTTAGCCACCTTATGATAAAATTTGTTTTCCTTTGGCTACTTATTGAGCACTGGCTCAACACTACTCAAACTGTGCTATAAAATATCATACAGTCAGAACTGTCTCTGATCTGGCAAGTCACCACTGAATTTTTTTTTCACCTGCACCTTCATTTTTTTTTGGGGGGNCTTTTCCTCTTTAATTTAAAAAAAAAAAAAAAAAAATAATATTTTGTTGCCAGATGGTCCTTACTCTGTTGCATTTTACAGAAATGATTTACAGAACTTCAAAGATGGATGATTAAGGTACAGTTTTAGTTGTAGCCAGGCAAGCCAAACAACCTCAACTTCAAAGGAGGGGGCTGTTCTTTAATGCTGTGGGCTTGCTCTTTGTGTTCAGCAAACAGAGCTGCTGGGGAAAATGCCAAGTGCAGCAGACAAGTAATGTGGCTTCCACTCTTGAGAGGCAGTTTGTCAGTAGCTGCCTGAAAAGAGCAGCCAACACCCAGCAATCCCAGGATATCTGACAGCTGCTGATTATGCCATGTGTACATGGTGTCGACCGGTGACAATTGTAGTATCTGCTTTTAGCATGCTCAAAGCTTCTGTCTGTCCAGACCTCTAGGGGTAGTCATGCTAAAGGCCTGAGCTCTTTTGCCTCTCCTGCTCCTTTTTGTCTATGCCTGATTGTTTTCCTTTTCTGATGTGCTTGCATTATGCCTATTTTCATACACATGAGGGAAGTTGAGAGAGGCTATTTCAGTGAAAGGTGTTCAATCCATACTGCACTGTGGTTTGAGGTGAGTAAGGGCCATAAATGGAGATGTGTATGCTCTGCATCTATGACAGTTGTGTTGAAAAAGGAGTCATTGTGATTTTGCTCCTACATTAATGCTTTGTCCAGTCAACCGCACGTTGCCCATTCTATTTAGCCAGACTAGCAGGAAAGGAAGAGGAGCTGGATAACTCCATCATTAGACAGACCTTGTGCTGGTGTGTGGCTTCAATTCCAGCTCTGAAGCCCAGACTGTGACCTGACCCTTTTAGTTTTATAAACTCTTTAGCCATATATTTGGTGGATGCTCCAGTAGAGAAAAATAAAGCAAAAGCCTCATAGTGAAAGAGAAAAGGGGGCTACATAACTTATCTCCTGAACCAGTGAGTGTTGTTTTCTAGGATTGTTTCCTCGACTAGAAATCAGTCTTAAGTCCCTCCACAAATGAATTAATTTCATAGGTTTGGGATGCAGCAAGGTGAAAACATGTTGTGGGTGAGGAATCTGGGATCAAAGCAAGACATTTGCATAGAGGATGAGCCCATAGGCATTCTGAATCCTGGCTGCACACCATGCTGCTTTGAGCTGTTCAAGAAACAGTGTACTGACTCCATGGGCTTGGAGATATGAAAGGAGCTGGCAAGGCACCACAGAGATGTGTCTGCTGTTCAGTACATGATTTCCAGAGTCATGTATTAAATTCTTGAGTGGAACTGGAGGTTTATCCAACCAGTATCTAGGCTTTTGTGGGATCCAGGCCACTCTCTCCACAGGGCTCTGGGATTCAGCAGCTAGAGAGACCAGTGCTGCCAAGAAGTGTAGTGCTTGAGAGGCGGAGTTGGCCAACACACCACTGTGCCTCTCAATGAGCCATGCGTATGCTGCTGAGAGAGTGGTGACTTCAGCTCACCAGTTAAAGCTCTCCAAACAGTGGAGGTGCCAGGCAGCCACTAGAGCTTCCAAGCAAAGGAACAGCTTTTTGAGATACAATACACTCCTAATTTCTACTATGTTTTCCCATTTTGAGAGCACTGCTTTGATGAGAAAATGGCCTGCTTTCCATCTTGTGCTGGGGAAACAATCTTCAAGCTGTTCAACATGTTCCTTCTTGTTCTTTGCTTTGTTTCTAAGACTGCCACTGCCTTTGCAGTAACATGTGACTAACCTTCCAAACAGTATTCCTTGTTATATGAGAATCAGTGTTTGATTAATCTAGGGTGTCTGGATGTGATAGTTCTG
Organism: Tricholaema leucomelas; assembly: GCA_013400475.1. Classification (NCBI taxonomy): domain Eukaryota; kingdom Metazoa; phylum Chordata; class Aves; order Piciformes; family Lybiidae; genus Tricholaema lacrymosa; species Tricholaema leucomelas. The sequence continues at coordinate 114,217 of WAAF01021071.1, forward strand.
CTTTTCATTTCTGGCTCTGCTAGTCACTAACCAATATCACACACCACACTGAAAATCATTTAATGTCTCTGTATTTTAATTCTCCATTGGTATGTAGGAGTTTCTTGCTTTCTAATACAGAGAAGGCATTTCCTCGCTGATGCGTAACATCACATTGGAAAGTAATTTTAACCTCTCTGTGCGTGTTCCCCCAAAACACTAATGTTTAGTTCTATGTTGCAAGCATAGTCCAGCAACAGAGTCTATTTTTTTCTTTCATTTCTTTTAATTCATTTGTTAATAGCTAAAGCATACACTGAAATCTCTTCTATGTGTCAGAAGATTATTTTACAGTTACTGTGGTGTAACTATTCCTTACCTAAAAAACACAGTTTGAACTGTGTTGGACACTTCCACTTGGACAGAGAAATAGCATAATAGAACTGCATGAAGATAAGGTAAATGGTGTGAAGAACTCTGTTTACTGTCTTCCTCCTTATGAGAATCAGCTTTCACTCATATTTAGGCTCTAACATGGACAGGGCTAGAAAACTTATAAGCAGGAGTATTTAAGGCTTAGATATGCTTGACTATGCGATTTGTATGCATGCTCACTCTTTATGATTATTCTTATGTAATGCCTTCATGCCTAGGTACACAGATCACCTAACTTAAAGAAGGCAAAAGAATTGTCATATGTCCTCTCTGGAAGGCTGGAGAAGCTGTTTTTATTTGACAAGTGCTTGCACATTTCCCTCAGAGACTATAGACTGAGTTGTCCCTTAAAAGGTGGTAACTGGCAGAGATCAGACTTTTGAGGCAATAGTTCAACTGTTATGTCTTATGTTCTTACTTTGACACTGAAGATTGTTTAAAAGTAATGGTAAAAGGTAACTTTCTGTCTCTTTAAGGCTAGGACAGTAAAACTGGCTGCCACCAGAAAACTTTCTAAGCTTATAGTTCTGTTATTTTTTCTTCTCATTTAAAATTTGTATGACCTTTTAGGGATTCTCCTGATTACTCGTGATTAAAAATGGGAAAGGCAGGAGAGGGAGACACTTGCCTTGCTCCCCTGGTTTCTTCTGTTACCTGACTAGGTCTCAGACAAATCATAAAGCCATCACTGGTGCCTTGCCTTTTTTTTTTCTTATCAGCCTTGCAGACCATCAACCCAAATGGTTCTTCCATTTCCAAACATTGCCCTCCTGCAGCTTCACTGCAGATACATAATTCATTATCTGGAAAGCTGGTGTTTTGATGTAATATTAAACAGGCAGCAGCTCAGCAGGTGTCCCCAAGGTAAGGCAGGCAGCATGCTGCTGGCAGCAGCTGCTGGCTTCAGGCTTATCAAGATTTCTTTGTTGTGAAACAGAAACTGGAAAGCTTTTAATGCACCACGTCGCTGGCTGAGTGGATCCTGGTTTTTACTCTTATCCTGCCTTTGACTGCAAAGACAAAAAATCTTATAGCATATGCTACCTGTGACAGCTGCATACAGTTCTGCTCTCTTAAGAAAGGCACAGGACAAGGAAGGGAGAGTAGGCTCATAAAGCAATGGACAACCTGAGCTAATTGTGTCTGCGAAGCAGTCTTACTGACATCAGCATTGTCAGAATGGGCTTTCTACTTCTATAAGCATAACAATACACAAATATGTTTACTGTGGAGAACATTCCAAGCAATGAGGCTAATATTCTCCCAGTTTTACTCAAGTGACCTAAATCTGCATAATTAGATATAATTTTTATAGTTAATGTCAGCTGGCAAAAACAGCTAAACTGGCAACCCTGCATTTCTCTTTCAGTGGTATATCGCAGCATGCATTGAGCAAGGGTTTTTGGTTCTTTGGAGTAAGAACATCTGTATTTGAACATTATGGAATATGTTGATGGCTGGGTTTCCACAGAATGAGTTTCCACAATATGAGTTCTAAACTGGAACATTCAGTGTGATTATCCATAATGCAAATACACTCTCACACCACTAAAATGTTGCACTGTCGTAGCTGGTTGACATATCCATTTGTGGGGGACTTCAGGACTTGGGACACGTTCCTGTGAGTTGCAACATCTCTTGGGCATTTATCATCTTTCTATGCTTCTTTGTGGAAATTCTTTTTGTTTGCTTTGTTAGTGAAAAGACTATCATGCAGTGACTATGATCTAGTTTTAGTCAGCAGCTGTTGCTTGAGGCATGACAAAGACTTGTAAGTTATCAAAGTATATTCATTAATGACCTGGATGAGGGCATGGAGTGCACTGTCAGCAAGCTTGCTGATGACACCAAGCTGAGTGGAATGGCTGACACACCAGAGTTGTGCTGCCATTCAGAGAGACTTAGGCTCGAGAGTTGGGCAGGGAGAAATTTAATGAACAGGGGCAAATGTAGAGTTGTGTACCTGGGAAAGAACAATCCCATGTGTTGGTATAGGTTGGGGACTGACCTGCTGGAGAGTAGTGAAGGGGAGAAGGACTTGGGAGTCCTGGTGGATGGAAGGATGTCCATGAGCCAGCAGTGTGCTCTTGTGGCAAGGAAGGCCAATGCCATTCTGAGGTGTACTAGAAGGTGTGTAGTTAGTAGGTCAAGAGAGGTTCTCCTTCACCTCTACTCTGCCCTGGTGAGGCCTCATCCAGAGTATTGTGTTCATTTCTGGGACCTCTAGTTCAAGAAGGACAGGGAGCTGCATAAGAGAGTCCAGCACAGAACCACAAAAATGATTAAGGAAGTTGAACATCTTCCTTACAAGGAGAGACTGAGGGAGCTGGGGCTTTATAACTTGGAGAGGAGGAGACTGAGGGGTGACATGATTAATGTTTAGGTAAGGGGTGAGTGCCAGGAGGTTGGAGCCAGCCTCTTCTCAGTGATGCCAGATGCCAGAACAAGGGGCAATGGGTGGAAGTTGAGGCATAGGATGTTCCATGTGAACCTGAGGAAGAATTTTTTTCACTGTGAGGGTGACAGAGCACTGGAACCAGCTGCCCAAGGAGGTTGTGGAGTCTTGCTCTCTGGAGATATTAAAGAACAGTCTGGATGCGTTCCAATGTGATCTGCTCTACATGATCCTACTCTGGCAGGGGGGCTGGACTGGATGATTTTCAAGGTCCCTTCCAGCCCCTGACATTCTATAAGGTGGCCTGAAAGACCTTCTGGCAATGTACCATAGCTCTTAGCAGGCAGTGGTATGCTTTGTTAAGAGATCCTGCATGATGGTATAGTGGAGAAGAGGCTGCTGATCCAGGTTTTTAATAGAAGGATTTCTCTTTTGCCAGCTAAACATTCTGGAGGAAGGCTACCAGGACAGAGTAATTAGACTACAGTGCTATGAAGATCTAGGGAGACAGAAGAAGTTCAACAATTTCTTGCAAGGCAGTGGTAACTGTACTGGAGTTTACCCCAGTCCACAAATACTGAGGGTGTTAGATCATATCAAATCAGAAGCAGATTGCTGTTGTCTGGTGGAGCTGGACAACAACGGGTCATTAGCTGATTGCTTTGGTTCTGGTGAGCATCACATATTGAGCAGGTGGAAGCTGGCAGTTATGCTGTGTGTGATTAAAATTACAAATACTTTCAAACCATAAATATGCTTCACAAGCACTCATCTTGAACTGTCCTGTGGCCCCAGACACATGCCCTTCACCTTTGTTGTCTGCCTCTACAATGTAAAAGTGACTATCTGAGCTTGTCAGAAGATACACTATCTATGTGCAGGATTTTGGCCCATTGTGGAGGAGATATACAAATATTAAGATGGGATGCAATGGAAGGGAACATCTGTAGTATTTCAGTATGCTATACAGGCAGTGAATGCTGCAGGAAGGACTTCACTGGGAAGTGCACTGAGTCTCAGAGAAAAGAATTCTGAGCAACGCTCCTATGAATTTTGGTGGGGAAAAGTCCACCAACTGAAGACATTACTCAGGATGAGTTGTTCACCTAACGGGTTCTTTTCATTTGTTGTTTCAATATGACCTAAATCAGTGTGAGTTTCGAAAGTGAGGTTACATCTGCTAATGATTAACCACTTCAAAGGAACTTTTATGGACTTTTTGATAAAGCTATTAAATGGAAGAAATTTGTCTATTGCTAATGGGCAGAGAGAGTTAGAACTGATCTTGTTATGCTTCTAATTTACTGACAGTTGTCCTAAAGCACAAAGAATTGAAGCCCTGGGTTTTTGCATCAGCACAACCTTGATTCTGTTAGCCACCCACAGTTGTATTCTGAGCAGCTTCATTTCTGAGCCCAAGTGACAAGTATGAGCTTTCCTTTTTGCCCAAGAGTGCTGCTGCTACAGTGAAGAGTGCTGTGCATTACATAGTCATGTTTAAAAGATATATTGTTTACCCAATGCATAGTCAGATACAGGAGGAGATTGCTGTAAAGCTGCTTCTCTGTGCAGACTATACCCAGACTATGAACCTGGATCAGAATATCCTTGAGTTCTTACGTTTGGGTTTAGATCAGCAGTGCTTCCATCCGCATTGTCTCATCATCAACACTGACATGTAGATCAGCAGTGCTTCCACCTGCATTGTCTCATCATCAATACTGACATGTAGATCAGCAGTGCTTCCATCCGCATTGTCTCATCATCAACACTGACATGTAGATCAGCAGTGCTTCCATCCGCATTGTCTCACCATCAATACTGACATGTAGATCAGCAGTGCTTCCACCTGCATTGTCTCACCATCAATACTGACATGTAGATCAGCAGTGCTTCCATCCGCATTGTCTCATCATCAATACTGACGTGTAGATCAGCAGTGCTTCCACCTGCATTGTCTCATCATCAATGCTGACATGTAGATCAGCAGTGCTTCCATCCGCATTGTCTCATCATCAATACTGACATGTAGATCAGCAGTGCTTCCACCTGCATTGTCTCATCATCAATACTGACGTGTAGATCAGCAGTGCTTCCACCTGCATTGTCTCATCATCAATACTGACATGTAGATCAGCAGTGCTTCCACTTGCATTGTCTCATCATCAATACAGACATGTAGATCAGCAGTGCTTCCACTTGCATTGTCTCATCATCAATACTGACATGTAGATCAGCAGTGCTTCCACCTGCATTGTCTCATCATCAATACTGACATGTTTTGTTGTTGTTTTTTCCCCAAATTTGCCAACATTTGCGCAAAGGCCTACAGTATAGGCATTTCAATCCCCTTTCTGCATTAATGCAAAAAATAGCTTTGTTTCTGTAAAAACAAAGTCTGAAACTGTTGAGTCCTTAATGACAGTCCATTTATTTGCTGCTGCCAAAACTGAGGTTGTAAAGGTTCAGTCACTTTACTGAGGAAAATAATGTTTGTAATTGGTTGGCTGGATTTTCTGTGAAACTCTGTGCTCAGTGTACAGAGAACCAGGCTCAGCTAAAAGCTTTATCTGTGTAAAGCCTAAGCTGTAGCATCTGATGGCCTTGATTTAATTCTCCTGAGCATTGGCTAGGATGGCAGACATCATCCTTTAAAAATACAGTGAGGATGTCTTTGGTTTCATGGTGGACTGGGTGTGGGCAAAGATAAAAAAAACTTTTAAGGGCAAAGAGGAGGTGAATGTAGTTGAAGAGAGGCTTTTGTAGAAGGAACAAGAACCACTTCATTCCTATCAGTGAGCAGACCTGAAAAGTATGAGCACAACTGTTCCAGAAGAATATGGTAATTATATGCTACCACTCCAGTATGAAACTATTTAAGAAAATTAAGGAATATAAAAAAAAAAATAGTTCAGACAGTGCCGTTCTAATGCTGCGGTAAGCAATTTCTTGTCAGGATTTAAAATTTCCTTCAACTTTTGTCTTCAGTGTTAAAGATTTGGGGGAAAAAAAAATAACCAGAGAGAGAGAGAGAATTGGAAAATTGCTTGTGGTTGCGTTGTAATGCATAAAAATTATCCAGTTACTTTCATTCACATATTTCAAAGCATGAAGTATCATCATCTTTGGTCAGGAAGGAATTTCCTCCCTTACAACAGCATGTAAACACAACCGCAGTTGGAATACGCAACTTGGTGTGTTACTCTGAAGCGCTGAGGACTTGCTGGTTTGGAGAACCACATGGAACTGTGTGGCCTGCTTTGCATATATGTGCCTCTATTTTCAGAGCTATTTATACATACATTCAACTGTTTGGGTTTTTTCCCCTTTTTTTTGCTACCCTCAAGTTCAGAGTTGCCTTAATTTGGCTGTTTTCTGCACCATGCCTTGTAGGGGCAGGCACACATTTTCTGCCAGGGGGCTGGCCTGAATTGCCTCCCTGTGAGTGTGTGTCTGGGGTTCAAATTTAAATTCCCAGAGACTCTAATAAAATTTTGATAGCACTGATGACAATTTATAAAATTGCCCTTCCCTCTCCCCTCCCTCCTTCTCCAAGGAAAGGAATCGGAAGTGAGAGGAAAAGGTAAGCTCACCCAAATAAATCAGTCTCACTCGATTTGGAAGTTAAAAAAGGAAGAGTTTAACAATAACTTTAAAAGGGGTATCAGAGGTAGGGAGGTTACAAAAGATGTAGGGAAGGGAAGGATAACAAATACAAAAAGGTATAAATACAACCCGAATTTCTGTGATGGTGGTGACCACGTGTGTGGAGAGATGCAGAGCGAGCTGCAGTGTGGTTCAGAGAGCTGCGGAGTGGTCAAGAGAGAAAGAGAACAGGAAGTCCCCCTGCTTTTATGGGACAGGAAGGGGGGAGTGGGCTAACCATCACCTGGTGGTGTCCAGACCCACCTCTGGGGAGGGGTCAAGACCACCTGAGGTCAAGTGTCGAGTTCAAGGCCACTCCTCCTGGAGTGTTAACCATATACAGTGTGGCTTCTCCTGGCCTGAGAAATAATTAATTCCCTTCCATCCAAACCATAGGACAGTGAAGTGCCCTGGTGCTCTGTGTAGTCCAGGCAGTTCCATGTTTCAGCGCTGTTAAAGGCTAGGCTCACTGTAACTTTTTACTATTGAAATATGTTGCAAAAGTGCTGCAAGGGTTAGTTTTCTGGAGGGGAAGAAAGGAGGGCAAGGGAAAGCAGCCTGATGTTGATACTAAAGTGTCTATGGAACATACTGGGGAAAAAAGGCTGTGTAGTGTTTCCTTTTGCCCCATTATCATTCCCACTTGCTATCGCCACCACAGACTTGATTTTTGTTGAAGTAGAAGTGGATTTTTGTTGTGGTCTTTCGGGGGCATGATACAGCTTTTTTTCTGCAGTGCACCTGTAGAGATGGACATAAGTTGTCCTCTTGTCAGTCTAAGACAGAAGCTTCATGAAGTGATCAGCTCCCCGAGAGCTGGTGACATAGCGGAGAGCTCCAGTTTTTGCAAATGGAATAAGCTGAACCGCAATTATGCCTGGGCTCCTAACACCTCCAGATTCTTTTCCAGTAGGAACTTTCTTTTTAAAGTGAGAAGCTGGTGCCAAGGTGGCAGATATCTGTTATTTCGCAGGCAAAACAGTGTTAGCATCAGCAGAGGCAGCACTGCTATCACCTGAATTATATGCTATGTCAGCAAATACTGCTGTAAGAGGCAGTGGCCACAACATTGCACACTGAGAGCTCCACCTAAGAAGTTGCTGCTATCTCTGTTGCAGTCTAAGTTTTGAAGTGAATGTGTTCAGTCTTCACAGCACCCTCTATCATTATTTGAGCCAAGAGCCACAAGGGTTTAACTGAGCAAACCATCATTTCTTTGGCAGTCTAGCCTCTGTGGCATTGTAGGACATAATCAGAATATCAGTACTCCAAAATTGACACTCAGGATGAAATACACAAGCCATGGCAAAGGCAAAGAGGTGCCATGCAGCTCCTAGCAATTCCTGGTGTTGTAGTTGCTCCTAATGTTAATTGTTGTTGATCGGTTCCTCTTAATAGTTCTGCTGACATCTTAAACTAGTTGTGATCTCGTCGGAAAGATTTCAGCTCTTGCTTCTGGCTAGAAGCTGCTACACACACAACCCAGTGAAATACAGCTTGCTTATGGGGATACTGTGCAGAGCTGAGGGCATGTTTCACAGGCTCATGAAACCTCTTTAGTTAGGGCAGCAGTGTGATTGTTGTTAATGGCTGTTCCTTTTGTGGAACAAAGTAGTTCTTGGCAGGAGCTGCAGGAAATGCTGCCTGAGCTGTGCTGGTACAGGGGACATGCTCTGTCCTTGAAAGAAAATAGTATTCAGCAGTTGCATACTATGCCTGGGCCTATCTCAACCCTAAAGACTGGACTGCAGCAGTAGAAGTAGGCTTCCCACAGTTGTAAATTCACCTTAGTCAAATTGAACCACTTTGTGGCCACAGTAAGCAGCACATCCCAGGCAGCAGAGTAGTCTCCTCTCTGAAACTTGAAATCATTGAAAACAAGGAGGCACAAGAGCATTGGAGTACTATTACGAGAACTATATTTTTTAATGTCAGAAGCATAACTTGAAAAATGACTGAACCTTTTTTCTACTGGAACTTCTCAGCATTCAGCCTAAGGCAGTAAAGCACATTTTAAAAAAGGGGGGAGGGGAAAATCATCATAAGTAAACCTAAACATTGCAAAGCACTGAACACATCTAAGCAGGTTTTATAAGCAGGAGTTCAAGGTGGTATCCATGTGCAATGCTACTTCCTTTTAAGAGTATTTGAAACTGTTTTTCTCTCTTCCTTTTACCTTGCATCTTTTTTTTTTTCTGTTTGCTGTGGTTTCTGGAGTGTGACCTCACTTATCAGAGTGTGGCCTACCTGGAATTTGAGTTTGTTTATTTTCAAGGTTTTGTCTTATTTGAAGTGATTAATATAATTAGCAGTTTCTTCGGCTTAGTTAATAGGTAAGTCTAGATTAATACAAGTCACAACTTAAGAAGAAGATCTCCAGATAGGAGAGTCAAGCTAACTTAATACGGTTTTTTAATGTATAAAAGGCCAAAAAATAACCAAAATTTTAATTTCTTGCATATAGTTGTAGTAACCATACATTTGATCCTGACAACTGAAATAGAGCACTGCCTCCAAGTTTTCAAGGGTTTTCTGCCAGTACAGAGAAGCTGTAGTGCCTCTGTTCATGTTAAGTCTTGTCATAATTTTTGCATAAGAAACCACAGTTCTGATGTCTAATCTCTTTGGTGTTTTTAAAGCTGCTTAATGGCATCTGAAAGCACAGAAGGTACGGGAGAGGAGAACAGATCACAAGGCTTTTGAATTAGTTTATAGGTGGCGGTGGCTTTAGAGAGTTTCCCTGCCTTGGCTTTATTCTTTGAGATGAAGTGTATGGTCTAGGATCTAAAACCATATAGAAACTCTTTACAAAGGGAAAAACTGATCATCTTGCAGTTGTAACTGTCATTAAACATGGTGCACTGAAAAGCGTTTAAGGAAATTAGGCATTTATAACTGACAAAGAAGTCGAGACTTTAGTATGTGCTTGTAAATTCTGACCTGGGAAAACTAAAACCACATCAGTTCAGAAGCTAAACTTCTTTCCAAACTGTGGAAATTAAACACCCTTCACCTACAGATGTGCATATTGCCACAGTGTTGTTCACTGGAACAGAGACACAACAAATTTCTTTCAATTCAAAGCTTTTTTTTCCCCCAAACCTAATTTCTTTACTTAATTTTGTGTTTTACAGTGTGATCATATTTTACTCTCTCAGCTTCCACATCAACCTCCAGCTTGGATATCCTAGATAGATAGATGAGTGGGTAAGTATAGAAAGGAAGGAAGGAAGGAAGAAAGGAAAAAAAGAAAGGAAGAAAGAAAGGCAAAAATCATGGCAAGACCTCTTCCAACCTTGGTGATACTGTGATACTGTGTGACACATCAGTTTACTTCTCAGTTCTTCACAGATCACACCCTTGTAGCTTTCCTTGTTTTCATCTGTCACTCCTTCACTACTTCAGATTTCTCTTGCTGTTTTTTCTACTCTCAAGTAGCCTAAGTAGAGCATTTGAATATCAGTTTTGTGTTCACAGCAAGTTTTACTTTCTGTTAAAAGGTTATCCTGGGGAAATAAAAAAAAAATTAAACAAAAAAAAAACTGGCAGAAAAGCAGTAGAGTTCTTGCTGGTTGTAGGGAAGCTTAAACTACATCTTGATGGCATGTTAACAAAGGTTCAGCTATAATAGACAGGACCTACCTCTAGCGTTCAGGCTCTTGGCAAACTTTGGTTGGAGGAGAGTCCTCAGGACAGAGGTTTCAGCAGTAGCCAGGATCAAAGGCAATGACTGAAGGAAGGAATAAGGTTTCAAGTGACTATTCCAATCATTCATAATGACCTTTTGGTTACTCACAGATATTTCTTTTGTCTCTTCCTAATCCAATGATCAAGATTGGGATTTTGGGTTGTCTTTTTAATCCTACTCTGCCAAGAAAGATTCCCTTAATCTCGATAAGATTAACCTACCTCATTTTCTACCTTCTTTCATTATTGGGGAGACCTGAAAGTTCTGCATCTGATACTCATCTTTAAGAAAATCATAAAGAGCAGATCAGGGAAGATGAATCATTGCAGTTGTTCTCTTCAGCTGTGGATGCGAGTTTTAGTCCACTTGTCAATGTCCTTGATGCTGCCTGTCTGCAATCAAAGACTTCCTGTCACTACTTGCTTTAGTACTGAGAGCAAACATGTCGTCTGGGCCTTGCATTATTGCTAGCCACCCCTTTCATAATTCATCCTTGAATTGCCATTTGCCTCCCCACATGCTCAGCAGCATGCACAGAGATTGGAAATACCACTCTGCTATCCACTCCAAAGCAGTACAAACATGTAAATATATGCATACATGGAAGCATTTTTTATTGTGTAGATTTTCAGGAGAGTTGATATGATGACAAAACACAACCACATCAGTAAGCAGAATGGTGTAAGAAATGGTCAAAAGGAAAAGCAAATGGGGAGGTGGAAGGAAAGGAAATGGTCTGAATGAGAAAAGAAGCTGACAGTTCCAGCAAAAGCTGACAGCAGGTTTACTTGAGAATATAAAGTTCCCTCTTTAACGTGCAAGAGGGCAAGGGCATTTCCTACCAGGAAGTACAGTCTCGTTCCCCCTGAACTTCTGTTTCCATATAGACAAGGGTGATCTAAGGCTTAATTTCACAGATGTTGATCTTAAGAAGGTTAAACTCGTGTGAATGAAATTCGAGACAACTGAAAAATGTCAGCATTTTCTCACTGGAAACAGCTATAGAGAAGGAGAGATGTAACTGAAGTTTCTGTGAATGGGACTGTAGGACAAGTCAACATGGCATAACAGCAGCCTTATGCTGTGAGTTTCCAATGGTAAATGAAGAATTTTCAGCAAGCAGGGCTTTGAAGAGTGGATTGTGATCTCTAATGCTCTTGCATCTGACCTTTGGCCAGTGACTTAGCCCCAGCTTTTCAGCATTTAATCTTCCCTGTTGCAGGTCAAAGGGAAAGGCTGAAAAGAGGACTGTTATTAAGGATTAGGAGGTGGCACATTACTCTGAGATGAATGCTATACAGCTGACATCAGCAGCAGGTGGGTCTGAGGCCATCTGAAACGCAGCCACACAAACCACATGAGCAAAGCAGCATATGAGAACAATTCTGCCAGCTTTAACTAGTCTGGGCCCAGAAGGAAAGCATTCGTGCAATGCAACTGGGGGCCTAAAGCCAAGCTTCCTCAAAACAAAGATACCTGCCAGTGAATGTAAAGCATCTTGATAATGATCCTTTGAGATGAGTGACAAGGCCTTGAGCAGCCTGCTCTAGTGGGAGGTGTCCCTGCCTATGGCAGGGGGTTGGAGCTGGATGATCCTTGAGGTCCCTTCCAACCTAAACCATTCTATGATTCTATGATTCTATGACAAAGCAATGAAGTCAGCAGGAACCTGCAGCCCTTTTGATGGTGAGCAGTAATAAAACAACTCAGTCTTTCTAGGCTATTACAGTTACTGTATGTACTTGTTTGGTTGCTGTCACCTTTCCTGCTCTTGAAGCTGTTCAGTTTCTGTATGCCTGGAGGGACATGAGTAGAATGTCCAAATTTCTTTATGGATAGAAGTGGAATTTGGTGTATCTTGTCAATGCACACTGGAAATCTGCAGAAGAGCAGGCAACTGAATGCAGAATGCCCTGGTCATAGGTTAATGTTGAAGAAGATGGACTATTCATTCCCCAAGTTAAGCCCTTGATTCTGTCACATCTATGGAAGTGCTTGCAGTCTGTTTGCTTTAGCAGTTTTATTTTTCCTCCAGTCTGGAGATGAAACTAGCTTTGAGCAAAAGGACTGAACCTGTCTGCCCATGCCAATCCTGAGCTACCCAGAGTTGGTCTCTGAGGGCCAGTCTTGTTTGTCTGGGATCCTGATTAAAGTTGAGTGAGAAGTTCTGTTCAAGTGAATGAAAAGCCCTTGTCTATATTCGTAATTGTTAGCAGATTGTTCCTCTGTATCACAGTGCTGAGCAGCCAGAGCCTGGTTTAATTCTAGCAGTAGAAGTAGTAATCTTGCACTTCAGCATTAGAGTCTAACAGCAAGTGCCAGAGCTCCATTAGCTTCTGGAAGAGATTTGAGTGCAACACCTGAATGAGAACTTTATATTTCTGTGAGAGGCAGAAATAAAATTCCACAAACAGACACTTCTGGGCAGGAAGGGTTAAAATTGTTTTCCTCCAAAAACCTTGCTACAAACCAGGATGTTTGAACTAATACAGCATTTGTATTGCAAACTTAGATCTGAAATCTTGGTTTGGGTCTGAGTGAAGAAAATAAAGCATCTGTGAATTTTGGGGAATTCTGGAGTACTGAAGATGAACATGGCATTGTTTCTTTGGGGCATTTGTTAACATCTACATGTTTCAATTTAGCTGTTTGTCATTCTTGTGAATACTAAGACTCAAATCTGCAGAATCTTTCAACATGGACATGTTTGAATCACAGAATCACAAAATCACAGAACTTTAGAAGTTGGAAGGGATCTCCAGAGATCATCAAGTCCAACCTCCCTGACAAGGCAGGATCACCTAGGGTAGTTCGCAGAGGAATGAATCCAGGTGTGTTTTGAATGTCTCCAGAGAAGGATACTCCACAGCCTCTCTGGGCAGCCTGTTCCATTGCTCCATCACACTCTCTATAAAGAAGTTTCTCTTCATGTTGAGGTGAAACCTTTTATGTTCCAATTTGTAGCCATTGCTCCTTGTCTTATTGGAGCTGGCCATCAAAAAGAGATTGGTCCCATCCACTTGACACCCACCCCTCAGATATTTGTATACACTGATCAGATCTCCTCTCTTCTCCGGACTAGACAGCCTCAGGGTTCTCGTTTTCTCTCCACAGGGGAGATGCTCAAGAACCCCAGTCATTCTCGTGCCTCTCCCACTTGAAGTCTGCCCTTTAGAGAACTCTGGCTCTGCTTATTGCATCAAGGTCATACCAAGAGGAGCCAGCCATATGTGAATTAAAATGTTTTTTAAAAGGCAGTAGTTTGTAGGTGAGTCTGCATACTCCGGCACTGCATTATACTTGTCATGCTAAAACATGAGGCTTTCTCTAAAAAGCAATTCTTAAGTTTGTTCTTGTTTCTAAGCTAGCCTTCATATGTGGAGTTATCTCCATTTGCTTGTATTTATGTGAACAGTCACTGCTGACTCTCCCACAGGCAGCTTTCTAAAGTCATGACCTTGCTCCTATTTGAAGTGTCAGTGGGGAAAGTCAACTACAGAGGAGTTGTATGTAGATTTTGACAGAATCTCAGGTCTAGCATATACAGGAATATTTTTTCCCATCCTGTTTTTACTTTTTACAGACTCAGAAGTATCGATGTTTTGGTTTTTTTTTCCCTAAATGTTTGTGTGAAAAGGCACACAAGGGTTCAGATGGTGACTGTCTGGCACTCAGTAACATCTTAGGGGAAGGGAAATTGAAGTCGGGTCCCTGTGGTACAGTGATTCAGTGGGAAGATGTTGAGACACCACTTCTACAGAAGCCCAGTAAGAAGTCATCCTCATGCTTCTCCTTTTCTGTTTATTGTGCTTCATATGCCAATCTTTGTGGGGGTTAGTTCAACTGTTCTGACTAAAGTTGTAATTGATTCACAGATAAGATTCTGCTCTCCTCTTGTTCTTCACGGCTTGAATGGGCAAGATCTTAGCTGGATCCTTTAAGTTTAACCTTGACCAAGCCAATTTTTTCTGATAGTAGTTGTGACTAGGTGGTCTTTCAAATTCCAACCCCTCACATGCTGTGAAATCCACATGGTCCTTTTTTCACTCTTCTGAAGAGCTTGCTTGAGCTCATGTCACTTACCTGCCTAATCCTAGACTCTTGTTTCTGATGAGTGGTGAAGGCTATGAAAAGCCTTTTTCCTGTTTCTTCTGTAAGATATTTGATTGTGAAAGTCATAGCAATATATGTGCCAGGTAAGGTATAAGAATTACTCCTGCTTTCACCATGAGGCTGAGTATGCTGGTAAAAGAATTAGACTGTGACAGTCTCATAGACCGTAATTCCCTGCTTTATATGCAAAGGATGTCCTCTTTGCAGTGGAGTATGGCGGATCATTGACCTATTCAGATACCTGCATCCTACCCTTGAGCAAGAGAGCTGCTGTGCTTTTTATATCTTAAAGAACGTGAATCGTTCAGTGAAGTCAAAATGGGAGACTCTTTGAGAGCATGCTATAAATGAGGAGGCAGAATCTGGATACATGTGGGGGAAAAGCATCATGGCTTGTTTCTCAAGCTGCTTGCCTAGCCCCAGGTTGCTGTTGGCTCTCTTCTTTACTGAAAGCCTGTCTCGGTTTCCCAGTTCAGTGAATTTCTTCTCAGAGAGCCATAAAATGCTTCCCAACACATATCATATTACCCCTTCTTTGTTCTAAATCAGTTTATGGTCCATAAGCGTGTCTAGGCCAGGAAACAGTAGCAAAATAGACCATTTCCTTGGCTTGCAGGCAGCTCTCATCTTGTTCCTTTCCCCGGATTAGTCCAGATTTAGGAGGCACATGTTCTGTGTATGCTAAATCAGTTATGCAGAAACCACTGCATGCCATCGTCCTGCTCTTATCTCTGAATTCCATGGACAGGCAATCTCAGCTGCTCAACACAAGCTGGCAGCTTTAGCTTGCCAGCAGATACTGAAAGCCATGTAATCATAGAAATGACAGTGACACAACAACTAAGATGTTATCTCTGTAGCAAAGCCAAAGGCAGTTTCCATGGTGATGGACAAGCTCCAGGCTGCCAGTGTTGCAGCTGCTGTGTTGGACAGAGTTAGTAACCTTTTTATACAGAGGCCATTCTAATAAACCTTTTATTTGGCCCTCATTAGCTTGTATCCAGCTCTGGAACAATAAAATGAGGGGTAAAGGGAAGATTTAAACTGACTGGGGTGGGTGCTGAACTAAAAACTAAAATGGAAATGGAAGGGTTAAAAGTACTGTGGTATCCACAAGTGACAGATGTATATGATAGCTTGAGTGCATTTGATATTCTGGTCATTATGTTCCTGAGACAGCACTAACAGCTCCTGAAGACCTTACTTCAAGTGGGAGAGTCAGATTTATATCCTAAAACCTTAGCTCCACTTCACAACTATCCTTCTGAATTAGGTCCAAAATCGGAATGTGTCTCTTTTTCTACACTGAGATGAGAAATTCCCAGTGGTTTGGGGAAAGTGGATGATTTTTCAGCCCCTACATCTCAAGCACTTAAATGTCGTACAATTCACTTAGTCTACCTTTGGGGTAATATTCTCTCAATGTTCAGCACAGGTATGAGGCATTCTTTTTGTACTCTTCCTGCAGAGTCTGTGCTTTCACTTGGCTTATTGTTGGGACAGCAGGTACAGTATCTTCTGATTCTCTCTCTGAAAATGCACAATTTGCACTTCTGCTTTCATCTTTTGCCAATCCATGCTTGGTGAGTGCTATGGCACATGAGTAGCAACTGCACATAAAACTGCTCAATTAAAACCATAATTTGATCATTATTTACCCAGCCTTTTGGTGGGTTTCATCATTATTTGCTCTCTTCTGAATTCCGTGCTAAAAGAGATTCATGTCCTTTCTTTCAGGTGGTGCAGGGGACAGAGAAAAGACTCCTGTCAATCATGAGGCTTTCCTGCTCATGGCTAATTCCCAGAATGAAATGGAAGATTGGGTGAAAGCCATCCGGCGGGTTATATGGGCTCCATTTGGTGGAGGTATTGCAAATAGCTCACATGCACATAAATTAAAACATTTGCCTCAAGGTAAAACATACTCTTGTGATACTAGGATATGTGTAACACTGTAAAAGCACTGAGATGCCTAGATAAGCTCTTTATTGTCTGAAGTGTTTTGCAGCAAGGAGATTGGGTTGATTATTTTTCCAGGAGATGGAAGGGAATGGAAAGGGAGCACCTACTCAGACTGTATAGCTGACACTCTGTCAGAAATAGGTTGTGGTAACAAACATATCACCATTGTCAGTACTGATGTTTTTACAGCCTCTATTATATTTACAGATGTAAAGGAGTGTGTCCAGTTATATTGAATTTGCTTCATGAGGCCAGATGCACATCTTTAGCCTTCATACAGCCAGAGGCTTTTCACAAGGCTTTTCACCTAGGTAGCGTAGAGCCCAGTTAGGAAGACAAGCTTCCACTGGCTTCAATGAAAGTGTAGCCCGAGGAAGAATGGGGTCAGGCTGGATGAACACCTGTAGGATAATAAAGCTGTTGGCAATTCCTGAAGTTAAAATGAAATAAAAAAATCTAGATTATGTGTTATAATATCAATATAATCTCAAATCAATAGATTAGGTAGGAGGTATTTTTATGCCTTTACAGAGACCAAGAGTTTCACAGATGTTTTCTTCCCTGGTGGTGGCAGCAGCTATTGACTTAGTACTGGACAGTCTGCGCTTTGAAGTAACTTCTGTGCTGCTGATGGGTTTCATGTAAATAATGGTATCGTATGCAAATAGTGATATTGACCTCTTTTGAGACATGCAGATAAAAAAGTGCCAGAGAAGGATTAGGTAATACAATTACTTTTGCTGAAATTACTAGTTTTCCTAGACCTAGTGGAAAAAGAAAGTAACCTTGGTGCAACTGAAGGAGGCTCACATACCACAAGGTCACTAAGACAACCCTGTGTTTGTCAGTAGCTTTCATCTTGTTTGGGTTTTTAGGGGGGGTGTTGTTTTGGTTTTTGTTTGGTGTGTTTATTGCTTTTGGTTGTTCTTTTTTCTTGTTTGCTTTGGGTTTTTTTAGTCGGGTTGTGGGGTGGGGTTTTGTTGAGGGGGGTGGGTGGATTTGGTTTTGTTTTAGCTTTTGTTTTCATGAGTCTTGCAATTTTGAGTCTTTGTCTGTGTGGAGGAGATAACAATCTCTACTGATGATGTAATTTTTTCCTGAATTCTTCTTTCAATTATCAGGGAGGGTATATGTACAAAAGGCAGCTTATGCTTGATTCTGAGATGTTGCATGAGATGTTCTTGTTCTGTGGGTAGAACAACTTTTTGCTAGTAGAAACTGATCTACCATGATTTAACCTTAAACATGAGTGTGTGTTTGTTTTGCTTTCAAGTCCGGTCCACAGTGAAGGGTCTCTTAAGCTCAGTGCAGGCCCCATCAGTTCCTCCATTAAAAGTCTCAGAATCTTGGAGGTGGTATTTATGTGGCCATTTATAGAGGACCTCATAGTGTGTATTTTACAGCTCTGCTATATGCATCAAACAAACAATGTGAGGAAAATTACATTCAGTCATGAGAAATGGTACACACTCACAGATTCATAGAATGTTTTGGGTTGGAAAGGACCTTACAGATTATCGAGTTCCAGTCCCCCTGCCAAGAGCAGGGACACCTTCCACTAGACCAGGTTGTGCAAGGCCTCATACAGCCTGGCCTTGAACACCTCCAGGGGGAGGCATTGATGCCTTTCCTGGGTAACCTGGTCCAGTGCCTTACTGGTAAGATTTTTTTCTAATCTCTATTCATGCTTAAAGCCATTCCCTCTTGTTCTATCACAACAAGCTTCAAGCCATTCCCTCTTATCCTGTCACTGAAAGCCCTTGTAAAAAGTGCCTTCCCTGCTTTCTTGCAAGCCCCTTTCAGGTACCAGAAGACCACTATAAGGTCTTCCCAGAGCTTTCTTGTCTCCGGGCTGAACAGCCCCAGCTTTCATAGCCTGTCCCCATGGGAGAGGTGCTCCAGCCCTCTGATCATCTTTGTGGCCCTCCTGTGGGGCCACTCCAACAGTTTGATGTCCTCCTTATGCTGGGGGCACCAGAACTGGATGTAGTACTCCAGGTGGGATATCACGAGACCAGAGTAGAGGAGGAGAATCACCTCCCTCTAAACCTCTCTGTAAAGCTATCAGATAACATTTTGGTTTTCCTTTAAATGAGGCAGATACTCTTACTTTTACATTTGATTCCAGAAACTGGGACTTCATAAGACTTCAAAAAACATAGAGTGAAATCATGAGAATGTGGGAGCAGAACAGCAGCTGCTGTTTCTCAATGGTTCTATCAGTGTCAGCATAAAGGCAGCTTTTGCTGCTGGCAAGAGCTGGCTTAAGCTCTGTAGAAAAGAAGCGCTCTCTTTTACAGAGCTGGAATGAATTGCGATCGTATATTGATGTTTTTCCTCTATGAATGAAAACTACCCAAGAACATGGATATAGCCTGGGCAGTCAGCCTGGCCTGAGCACTTTCTCCTAACACTCAAATGCATCAGTCCAAACTTAACCTTGGCTATGTTTGCTTTTCAGTCCAAGTGGCTTGAACAGATTCTTATGCTAGAGTTTCATTGCTTCTCTGGGCTGACTGAAGTGCTAGCTGCTATCAGGCAAAGTCTTTTCCAACCTTACAACTGTCTGTTTCCACCACATTTCATTGTGCTAATATTAGTGCTTATGAAGCTGTGCAGTAGCAAATGGCCTGTCTGGATACAAAAGGGTGGAGAATTAATTTGTAGGTGGATTGGCTGACCAGTGCTGCCAACCATGTAGCTGTAGCACTAGCAGTTCCAACACAAGGAGAACAGTGGTGGGACATGATGAGATGAAAGAGGACATGCTCATTCATTCTTACTGCATCCCAAGCACATACTGGCTTAAAGAAATGTGAAGCTTTATCATCAGCCTCTTTACACTTCACACACAAATTATTTATAGGAATGTCAATAACTAAGAAATAGTTAAGATATCCAAAATGTTGTTTCCAAATGGTTTTAGCTAGTTTAAGGAAATGAGCAAACCTATTCCTTCTCTGTCAGGATCAGAGCAGGCTGGTTTCTCTGAGTGAAATCTCAGCTTAGCTCAAATGCAGAAGGACAATAAATATATCTGTCCCTGTTTTAATGGCACAATTTTAACTTTGCTTTGCTGCTAGCGCTAATTGAACCGAGTCTTATCTATTGACATATTTTAATATTTGAAGCTAAAGAGATAGGAAGAGGAATTAAAAAGCAGGCTTCATTATTAATATGTAAATATCTAGCCCTGGAGAAGGTTGATATGGTGTAAAAATGAATTATGCCAAGATAAAAGGGGAAGCTTAGCCACACTTTAATCTTTGCTGATGTATTGAAGGAAACATAAATCTTCTTACGTGTTGATGTGGGCACATGAACTGTATTTAAAGGTGAACAGCAAAGGCTTCTTAAAATAAAACAGAAAACTCCCCAAAGCTGCTGAGAATCCCAAATTACTAATAGGAGACACATTCAGACTTAAAAGCCATATGGAATGTGTGCTTTGAAATATACTTCAAATGTGGCCTTAAAATAAAATTCTAGAGTTCTTAAGTCTTTTGAAGAAGAGCTGTCTCATTTATGGGGAAAATAATTTCTAACATGTTTCTCTGAGTTTCAGGCTCTGAATTCTTGAGTCTAGTCCATCTCATTCAGAGCAGAAGATTTTGTAAACTGAGATGGAAGAGTACTCTGTATGTTTTGACTATGTCTTTAAAAATAGAGTTTGTCAGAGTGGCTTGATAAAAGCAAAGTTTGGAGTGTATCCTGGCGGAGGATGATTGAAACTGTTCCCTATATGCCTTCTTGCCTCCCTGATGAATATTTTCTACTCTTAGTTCATACCACTAAAAGTTTATCTGGGAGCTCCTTGGTACCCTACACTCATGTTGTTCTGCAGCTGCTCCTTAAGTGCTGGTAGCAGCGCCATAGTGCTGAACACAAAGGGTTTGAGGCCATGAACTTGGATGAGAACGAGCCTGTCAGTGTCCTCCAAAGGTGCATTGAGTATTCAGTGTAGTTGCAGGGAGAGGTGGTCATTCCTTGCTCTGTACACATGTGATGAGGCTGTACTTCTAGTCTGAAGAACTGCAGCTTCTTTAAGGAAATCTCTTTCCATCTGCTCATCTCTCAGTTGGCATGCCTTATCTGTTTCTGTCTGGCATCAGATGTAACACATAACGTGTCTGGGACCGAATTTTGGGCTATGAGCTACAAAAGCTGAGGTTTTTTGGTGCTCAGTTGAAAGCCGAGCAGCATAACTCCCAGAGCTCAGCATACAACCAGCAGTGTGCGGGGACAGTGTTAGTCTTCTGTTGTGTTTATGTTGTTGTGTTGTTTTCTTCTGTTTGCCTTTTTTTTCCCTCCCCATGAGCAGTTCCTTGCCCTTCTGCTAGACATGCATGTCACAGCCCCTTTTCTTTCTCCATTACTTTCTCCTGATTTTTCCTCCTCATCATCCTAAGCTTTCATCAGTTCCTTGTGATGGAGGGGAGGTGAAGCACTTGGAAGGGATGTGCTTCCCTTAGGCATGCACACAGAGTTTTACCCTTAGATGAAGTAACTGTGCTACAAGAGACACAAGTCACTACTTCTCTCAGGAGGAATAGTCACTTTTTAACTGATGAGTTCTGAAGAAGTGCCCACTTAGGAAGCTACTCTACTATCACTAGTTGCAGTCTTCTCCATATAGATAAATTGTAATGAGTGCATCTTTTCTTCTTTTGCCATGAAAAAATTAGAAATAATATTTTTGCTGACAACCTGTTGTGGAGGCAGGGAATTAGTGTGGCCAAGTCAGGAAATATATAAAAAATAGAATGATTTTATTTCCCTGAAACCTGCCCCCAAAACTATATACAGAAATTAATTTGGTGTAATTAGCAGACTTAGTTTGATTGAGAATATCTTACAAATGACACTATAGATAAATTTGGCTGTTTTAAAAGCCAGGAAATGGAAAAGGCTAAGCTATAAACACAGCTTTCCCCCACTATCAATCAGGCTGAGCAGAAAAGCTTACTCATGGAGTGAGCTAGACTGGATTCTCTCTGCAGGGGCAGCCTGTGATGTTATCCTATAAAAATCTGCACCACAGAAGTCCAAGATGAGTCACAGAGCACCAAAATCAGAAGTGTCTCCAGCACTCTGAGTGGGATGGTTGCGGGACATCTGCTCTCACAACGGGAGGGGAAGGGCCAAAATAGCTAGGGTGTCGTCCTTGTCGTCCATCTGTCCGTGGCAGGGTGGGCTTCCCTTGTGCAGGCTCCCACAAGTGTGTGGGGAGTCATGTTGGATGTTTGTTGTGCCTGATATGTGCCATTATCTCTGAACAGAGATAGCTGGCGCCTGATGAAGCTTATCAGTGTTTGCTTTTCAGTGTTGTCTTATACTGGGAGATGGGCCCAAGCAAGGTAAGAGAAAGTTCATGGAAGTTATGAGTTCAGGTATCTTCCCAGAAGACACAAATCACCTACAATGAGGTGCTGGTTAGCCTTTCTCCATGCAAAGGTATCCAAGCAGAGGGTACGCTTGTGGATGTAGAAACTGAGAGACAGAGCAGAACTAATGTTTTGCTTACAACAGAGAAAGTTTCGAGATTCTATTACTGCTTTACCACAAACTTAGTTTACCACCATGATGCAGCATTCAGGTAGGGAAAGGCTGCTGTTATTCTTCTTTGTATAAGGCATTGAGCAATCTAACTTGCCTGAGGTCATTATTACTATCTCTAAAAGAGCCACTCTGAAAGCCTGGTTCAGCAGGATGAACTGAAGGATCACAACCTCAGGAGAGCGAACTTTGACCTTCTCAGGGACACGTTTGGAAGAATTTCATGGCATATGAGATCTCTTTGGTTTTCAAGGGTTGCTTCTTCCAAGCTCAAGGACAGTCCTCCTTCTTGTGCAGGAAACCAAGCAAAGGTGGCATGGATGGGCGAGAGGCTCCTGACAAAGCTCCTACCTAAAAACAAAGCATAGGAGAATTGGAAGCAGGGACAAGTGACAAAAGAGGAATGTAGAGAAACTCTGAGCATGCAAGAGTGGACTTAAGAAATATAAAACCCTCTTGGAGCTGAATTGGAGGGTGGTGTGAAGGGAAACAAGAACCACTTTTTCAGACATATCCACAACAACATGAAGACCAGAGGAACAGAGATGGGAGAATGGCTAAGGTAACCAATGCATTCTTCACCACAGACTTCACTGATGAGACTTGTCTTCAGCATTCCCTAGCCTCTGAAGACAGTGGGAAAGCCTGGGATGAGGAATACTTCTCCATCGTGTAGAGTGATCAGGTGAGGAAACGTCCGAAGAAAATCAATGTATCCAAGGCCGTGAAACTTGATGAGATGTATCCACAAGTGCTGAGGGAGCTGGCCAATGTATGACACCTCTCTTGATAATCTTTGAAAAGACCTGGTGATTGGGGGAAGGCCTTGAATGCTCCTATCTTCAAGACAGGGACCTAGGGAACTTCAGGCTGGTCAGCATCATCTCTGTTGCTGGGATGTTGATGGAGCAAACAAACTCAGAAATAATTTCCGAACATAGAAAGGTTGAAATGTGACTGGGAGTAGTCAGAATGGATTTATGAAAGGGTATTCATGTTTGATCAACCTGATAGCCTTCTATGATGAAGCAGATTATTCTTTGTCTTGACTTTGGAAAGGCTTTCAGCACTGTTTCCTGTACTACCTTCATTTACAAATAAAGTAGAGCCTAGATAAATAGATAGTGGTACATGTGATAGAGGTGTATTGAAAACTGTGTGAACTGCTTGCTCTAAGCAAAGCAAAGTCCATCTGAAGGGTAGTCATTAGTGGTACACCCCAGGGCCCCATACTGGGGCCAGTAACAGCTTCATTGATGACCTGGATAAAGGGATAGAGTACACCCTCAGCAAGAATGAAGATGGTACTGGGAGGAATGACTGGTGCACCAGGTGGTTGTGCTGTCATCCCTAGGGGCCATTCCTAGAGAGATGGTTGCACAGGGACCCCATGAAGTTCAACAGAGTCCTGCAGATGGTTATGAGCAAACCTAGGCAACAGCACATGCTGGGAGCTGACTAGCTGGAAAACAGCTTTGCAGGGATGTACCTGGGATGCTGTTGGATAACAAGTTGAATGGTAGCCAGGAATGTCTCCTTGTGACAAAGAATGCCACCAGACTCCTGGGTTGCATTAGGAAGAAGTGTCTTCCCCTCAGCACTAGCAAAACCATATCTGCAGTGCTTT
Organism: Tricholaema leucomelas; assembly: GCA_013400475.1. Taxonomy (NCBI): domain Eukaryota; kingdom Metazoa; phylum Chordata; class Aves; order Piciformes; family Lybiidae; genus Tricholaema lacrymosa; species Tricholaema leucomelas. The sequence goes on from WAAF01021071.1 coordinate 137,617, forward strand.
GTCCAGATCTGGCTTCCCCAGGACAAGAAGAAGTTGAGCTTACTGGAGTGAGACCAGTGAAAAAGCCCACCATGATGGTTAAAGGATCATGGCAAATGAAATGCTGAGAAGGCTGGAAAACTAAAAGCAAAGCTAAAGCATGTTAGGGGCAAAAGATCTTCCTTAGTGACAGGGTAAGTTTAGGTTGGATGTTAGGAAGCACTTCCTCATGGAAAGGATGATTAGACACTGAGATGGACTGCCCAGGGTGGTGGTGGAGTCGCAGTCCCTGGAGATGGAATGATTGAATGTGGCACTTAGTGACATGGTGATGTGGTAGTGTTAGGTCATAGGCTGGACTTGATGATCTCAGAGGTCTATTCCAGCCTCAGTAATTCTGCGATTCTGTGATTTTTTTTTTGGCTTTTGAAGATCTGAGCTGCAGAAGTCAGATGACTGCTCCACATTTGAATAATATTCACAACTTTCACATCTCTTTTGTTCATTCTTTGCATGTATTTCACCTTTAAAGCTGGCAGCTAAAGGTTTTAAGTGACTTTTGGTGTCAGTGCCAAATCTTATCTGGGCTCTGTGTGGAGACCCTACAGTACACCGATCATCACAGAGCTGAAGTGGGTATTCTTTAAGTACTGTGTCTGAGCTCGTGAGAGGGGCAGCTGCTCTGTTGCTGGTTTCAAAACCCCAAGCAGCAGCATGTGTTCTGCACTGCAGTGCTGTATATCCATCTGTCATTAACCAGATTAGTTCCAGTGGCCTCTAAAATGATGCAGTGATGCCGTTTGGCATCAGGTGATTGAGTCTGTAGCACTTTGTTAGCATGGACAGTCCTGAACACCAAAGAATAGCCATCAGGAGCTGAGGAATGATAGGCAGTTGAGCAAGAATCCTTTTCAGTGCCTCTGCACAACTAGAGAGAAAACAGACAAAACCCTAGAAATAGAAATTACTTCTGTTACATTTGCAGGTGAGCAGGGTAAAGATTTTCATGGGATTTGTGTGATGAAATGTCTTTTGATTGGGAAATGGTGATTTGGTAAAGCGAAATGTCATGTGTGAATATTTCCATTTGGATAAAACTTGAGCTAGGAGTTTTTTTAAGGTCAGGGTAGCATTTTCAATACAGGCTCTGACCTGAATTACCTTGTACCCCGAAGGTTATGTAAGCAATTAAGATGTATAATCTATCTAATTTAAGCCCTTTCCTCAATAAAAAGATTTTGAAAAGGGTCTTGGAAAAGAGAAGATTGCAGGACGGTCTGATGCATAACTTTAGAGATGTAACAAGGATTTGAGCAGTGCACAATCATGAGATTAGGACAAGGGAAAAAGAGAAACACCACAAAAAACTACCAAAACAAACAAAAGTCTTTCATTCAGTGCACAATCATGAAATTCCTTGTCACAACATGTGGAAACAAAAATAATAAATGGATTCAAAATTGCATTAGATGGGTTCATAGAAGATAAGTCCACTAAAAGTTTTGGATGCAGTAATTAGCTTCATATACCATAGAATCATAGAATCAACCAGGTGGGAAGAGACCTCCAAGATCATCCATTCCAACCTAGCACCCAGCCCTATCCAGTCAACTGGACCATGGCACTAAGTGCCTCATCCAGGCTTTTCCTGAACACCTTCTGGGACGGTGACTCCACCACCTCCCCGGGGAGCCCATTCCAATGGCAAATCACTCTGTGAAGAACTTCCGCCTAACATCCAGCCTATACTTCCTCCAGCACAACTTGAGACTGTTTCCCCTTGTTCTACTGCTGGTTGCCTGGGAGAAGAGACCAACCCCCACCTGGCTACAACCTCCCTTCAGGTAGTTGTAGACAGCAATGAGGTCTGCCCTGAGCCTACTCTTCTCCAGGCTAAACAACCCCCAGCTCCCTCAGCCTCTCCTCATAGGGTTTGTGTTCCAGGCCCCTCACCAGCCTTGTTGCCCTTCTCTGGACACGTTCCAGCACCTCAACATCTCTCTTGAATTGAGGGGCCCAGAATTTTACACAGTACTCAAGGTGTGGCCTGACCAGTGTTCAGTACAGGGGCAGAAGGACCTCCCTTTTTCTACTGACCACACTGTTCCTGATCCAGGCCAGGATGCCACTGTCTCTTTTGGCTACCTGGGCACACACCTTGTATTGCAAAAAAACAGTCCAGTTGTAGACCAAATAGTGTGGCCTTGTGCTTGCTTCGATCACGGCTGGTACGTGGCATGGAGGCACGGCTGTGCATTTGTTACACCCTCGGCAGCTTACTGACTGTAGCACACAGTCTGACCAGCAACGGCTCTCGTATTGGTGGTTTCTCAGTGAGCCTGTTTCTGTAATCACTAGATTCACGCTTGATGTTTGAAAACTGACAGTCCTTAAAACACTGGCGGTTCTCACTGCATGTCCTGGTGACGAGTGATAAATGGGACAAACGTGTTCTTGTGGTGTTGCTCAGCTTGCAGGCAAGTATTTTAATTTCTCTGAATTAGGCCTTTGATGAACGTTACAAGGGTATGTGCTTACTGAAAAGGAATTTGTGATGGTTTGGGTGTCCCCCACCCCCCCACACTTTAGAAATCACCCAGACTAGACTCAGCCGGCTCTGGAAATTTGAATGAAGCTTATATTTACAGCTGGCACAATTTACAAGCAGATATTTACAGTACATACAGTTATAGACAGAAATAGACAAGGTAAAAAGGTAATATAGACACAACTCCCCTCCCAGAAGCCTGAGTCCCCAGGAGGGGCTCTCAACCACCCCCCCACCTTCCCCCTACCCCTCTCAACCTTACCCCAGTCCCAAGGAATAATGGAGGTTCGGCCAAGGGGGATTAAGAAGCAAAGTGAATCAGCAAAGCAAATGGAGGGTGAGGTTAGAAAGCAAGATGGAGTTCAGCCAGCAGCCTCAGCTCCCCAGCAGTCAAAGAGCTGACAGCAAAGCCCAGAGTGAAGTGCAGAGCAAAGTGACTTTATCTAATGTTTTGCTTTTCCTTTCTACACATCTCAGCAAGACTGTGAGGGAAGTAGACCTCACCATTGTTTTCATTTCTCAGCCTATGATCTAATTCTTCTCACCAAAACATTCTAGCTAGGCTCAAACTAGCACAGAATTGTAGCCTGCTTCTTCTGAGTTGCAATTTTAACCGTTTAGCACCTGAGAACAAATTAATTCATCCTATCTTTCTCTTCATATTCTCTTTCTAAATGTACCTTCTACGCCCTGCAGCTGCTCCTTTTATCATCGCTGCCACCATCATGCAATCAGTCCTACCATTTCCTCTTCTTACCTTCCACGTTGCAGGTCAGGGAAGGATACATATACAGCCCTTGGCCTCTTCTAGAAGTGCTCCTGAAAGACTAACAGCTTTACTGAAATACTTTATCCATTTTGCAAATAGAAGCTAAATGCCATCCCCACCCCAGGCACAGGCATTCAGATTCAGCTATTGCTAGAGCTTAGACCATGACCTTATGCTTGAGTGGTGAAGGAATAGGTTATGCTTTATTTTGGCTAAGGATCTTAGTTGGATAGTGAAGGATAAAGGTAAATATATGGGGAATTAGCTAACACACTTGCATCATTGAGTTTGAGGAAGCAACAAAGTGAAAGCATGCACAATTTACCTGGTAGTGAGTTTTACAGTCAAAGGTTACAGATTAACAGAGGTATTTATGATGAGGTTTGATGTTAATCCTGTCTGCTTCTCGGTGACTAATTATACCTAGGTTGACAGACTTTCAGGGTTGAGATATGGTAAGGCTTGAGAATATAGGCTTGCTCAGGTTTCTGAATTAATAAAAAGGGGCTACTCTTCTAAATTTTAGTTGTGATTCTAGATCACTGGCCCTGACAGCTTCCAGGATAGCTAGAAATCTGGTGGTTTGTTTCATTGTGTTCTAAAGACAAGGATCAAGAGCAGGTTTCAAACTCAATTATCCTTGCATTTGAATTCACATCCAAAATTCTAAACCTTCTCTAGTGATGAGACACTGATGGCAACATCTATGCTATGTTGTAACTGGCTTTTACCTACTAATAACCAGAGTTTAAAAAAAAAGACAAACAGCTCTTCTGCCCAGGGGAGGCATCAATATGCAATACACTTGAAGGAAAAGATTTGTTGTTTGGATTTTTCTGTAAACAGAGTTTAAGTCAAAGTCTATGGAAGCTATTAAATGTAGGCAGGCATGTGCAAGAATGAAACATTCTACTACAGTGCTACAGGTTGTGGGTAGAAAGCAGTGTCCGAGGACTCATTTGTTCAAATGACTGCATGTTAAAAAGCTTTTTTGTTGTTGTTGCTCTTGGTGTTTTAGTCTCTGAACACTTCTTGCCTTTGTTTAGAGAGAAATAGACCAATAAACACATAGGATTGCCCCTGGATTCAGTAAGCTGTGGTTAAGTGATGTTTAGATCTGTTTATCATCTTCTCTACATGAGCAAAGAGTTCCAGTCTCAAATTACAACATAAATAGGTTAGAGTCCATGGCAGAGTAAAGTGCTGCTCAGTCAGTTCCTTTCCTGACATATTTCAGGAGAGATGGGAAAACACTTTGCGCAGGTCAGGCAGAATCTAGTGTGACAGAAGTACAAACATGGCTATTTGCTAACCTTTTAGCCCACGGTCAACTACTTATCAGTCAGTAAGCAGAAGTTTATCCTCAAAGTTTATTCTCAAAAGATTTCATTTTACCAGTGAAGGTGGAGACCCCAACCCAGAGCAAGAGAGGGATGTGGTGACAGGATTTTGTTCAGAGAAGAGTCAGTCTAAAGTGTTTGGAGAGGGAGCATACAAGAAGGGAAACTTTCTGTATAGAGGACATGCTGTTGAAATATTTCCTGCTGAGTTGAGCCCTGCAACTGATCACCTGTAGCCTTTTCACTGCCAGCTTTCAAATTACAAGGAGATGTTCAACTGCTCATGTTTGCCTGGGTTTAAAAATGGGTCTGTTGATAGCTCAACTTACTTGAAAATTAGGAAACTTCAGCTCTGCTTCTGACTTTGTTACTGGGCCCTTCTTATACAAATAGATGAAGCAGTTTCCTAGATCTGTACTTCCTCAGACAGGTCTGCTTGAGTATACCTGTACAGTAGCTAATACTTTGTGTGAGCCAGTGTCTAAAAATATCCACACCCTATGGGCACTTGCTAGAGCTGTGTAAGCCAACACATTTCCTCACTATAGGAGATGAGGAGGAATATTTTCTGAGTTCATGTAGGTTCACCATTCCTGTCTGTTGCAGCCAGATTCAAGACTGAATTTGACCTGACTTAGATGCCAAGCCTGAGATTTGCTTAGATTTTCAGAGGTTGTGAGCTGTAGTGAACTTCCCAGTGAGTCTCAAGGCTTGTAGTGACATGTATAGGAAGGATGCTTTCTCTGTGTTCTGCTACCTGTAGCAGAATAACTGCAATGGTGCTAGTGCATGAAAGTGTTACTAGGATTCTCTCCATCCAGGGACATCAGGAAAGAAAATGCCTCTAGCTCCTCAGCAGCAAGTTCATGTGAGATTTATTTGCTAAACAGTTTAAGAAAACAAAATAATCTAGGAAAATAAGAGCTGCCCCATGGTAAACTGCTCTGTAGCTAAACAAATTCACACCAGTGGGGAAAGAAGGAGTTCAGTCCCCATTTACCCATTCTCTCCTTTGGCATATGGCTATGGAGAGATCTCCAAGTGAGTATTTTTATGGCACTTTGTATGCAACGTGGTCAGCTGTCTGAATTTTATTGCTACTCCTGCAGTATCAAGTATACTTCTGGAACCTGCTGCCCCTGCAATACAGTGATTATGTGTGAATCTTGGGTTTCATTTTTGAGAAATGTGATTAACAGAGAAAGCAGGATCCAAATTCACTCTAGAAATTTAAAGCACAGAAGACAAATTCTCTCTCTCTCTATATATATAGATATATGTACAGTGATTTTTATTCAAGGCTGATATTCTGTGATTTAAGTCATTCTTTTTCACACATGCTTTGAAAGGGATGAATTGTTCTAAATAAGGAGATCGGTGGTAGCTGTGGGATGTGTGGCTATGCAGCGTAGTGTTGCGTTCTCACAGCACGCCTGTAGTTGCAGAATTACCATGTGCAGTGAGCAACGCTGAAGCAGCTGCCGGTTTGCGCTTTAGTTGTGATACTCATGTGAGCAAGCATGTGCTCTCTCTGCTTTTTGCTCTCACCAGGGAGCTGTGTTTGCACTTTCTTTGGAGAAGAGTTTATACTGGTTTTGTCATCTCTGGTACAATTTACAGTACTATAAGCTATGCTGAAGTCTAATCACGTCCTCGCCCACAGAGAGACTGAGAATTTTGCAGGTTAATTACACTTTGGGTATAAGAGTATCCACGTTAAACAATGTGACTCTTTTTTCTGTTTCTTTGGATACCTCCTTTTTCTTGTTTTCTGAGAAAAGGAAAACAGAATTGGAGAACTGAATAGAAGAAAAAACCCTCTGCATTTGCTATCTCCTGGGCACCCATCCCAAACATTGAGTCCCAGGCTCCGTGATGTTATTAGCAGACATGACACATTTTGAGGCATTGTTCCAGGGAATAGTGCCAAAGATCCTGATGGTGTCTCAGCCATTCAGAAGAAGATTGGTCCTGATTACCATGGAAAGCACTGTGGGCAGGCTTTCCCTAACCTGCAGCCTGCTGTGTTTATCACAAGCGAAGAGAATAATAGAAGAGTGAAGAATAGCCAGGATCTCCTACATTTTGCTTGAGGATCTTCGGTTTCCATATATTCTTTCGTGGGCTTTAATAATGTCTGTTAAATTGTCTGGGCTACTGGTGTCTAGTTTTGTGCAATAAGTTGCTTCTCAAGGTACACTTTAAATAGCTGAGGAAAACCTTACAACCTTGCCATTCAAGAACTGGAGTTTTTGTGCCTGATAATGTTTTCAGCTGTAGTTTGAGATGATAATTTCATTAGGAGATTTTGGTCAAAACAAAGGATGTAGAGACAGAGCTGATTTCAAGTTTCCTGGACTGTGGAACATTGTCTCAGTGCCTGGAGTCTCAGAAGTTGTCTATTGGGGCAGTATCTTCTTGTGTATATATGGTTCAGACTGAGCCATAGTGTAGCTAAGTGGTCTGACACTAAGTTCAGATGAGTGTGGTTATACCATGACCAGGGAGATGATATCATCATCAGCCTTGAGCAGCCTGCTCTAGTGGGAGGTGTCCCTGCCTATGGCAGGGGATTGGAGCTGGATGATCCTTGAGGTCCCTTCCAACCTAAACCATTCTATGATTCTATGATTCTATGATCATAGGATGATTTGGGTTGTGAGGGACCTTTACAGGTCATCTAGTTACTCTGCAGTGGGCAGGGACATCTTTAACTAAATCAGGTTGCTCAGAGCCCAAACCAACCTGACCTTTAGTGTTTCTTGAGTTGTCACCTCTCTGGATAGTGTCTTCCAGTGTTTCGCTACCCTCATTTAAAAAATATCTTCTTTATATCTAGTCTAAATCTACTCTTTTCATTTGAAACCATTATGCCTTGTCCTGCTGCAACAGGCCATGCTAAAATGAGTGTCCCCGTTTTTCTCATAGGCCCCCTTTAAATACTGAAGGGCTGCAATAAATTCTCCAGAACCTTGTTTTTGCATTTTAATAGCAGTAACAGATAAGCAGCTGCAGACAGGGATAATGTCATGGCTTTTATTCCTGCAGAGGGTGGTGAAGTTAAACAAACTTGCTAAGATTCCCCAGAAGCTTAGTTCAAATGTTTTGAGGGCAATAGCTGCAGATCTGAAGCCACATGAGTGCATTTTGTAAATGGGGTGAGGGCTGGCCTCTGTATAACAGCATGGGACATTATGTGATACCTATTTCTCTTAACTACAGGCTTGTTACACTGAGAGCAGGAGCCAAGGGGGTGAATATTTTCTTGCAAGTAAATCTTGGGGACTGGTTTGCATAGAAGCTTGTAGTTGATTTCCCTACCAGTTATTCAACTGAGCTATTCATCATTGGGCAACTGCTCTGTTAGGGGTTAAAGCAGAAACTGTGAGCTTAAAAAAAATGCAGGGGTCAAAGACTGTACCTTCTCCTAAGCTGTGTAAAATTTTCCAACATGTTCCAGAGCTGTGGAGGTACTCTGACAGTACACTGAGGCTGAGGTGGGCAGATTTTCCCCTCCGAAAAGAGTTTCTTCTTCTAATGCTTTGTGAGCAGATCAGAGGCCAGACCAGGGCACCAGGTTGCCTGCAGCACAACTAACATTGCCTGTATCAGGAAGAGATCCAGAGTGTGGCATGCAGACAGCAACTGTTGCTCAGCTTTTCCAGCTATCTAGAATAGATCTGACAAGCAATTAGAGCATGAATATATTACACAGCCGATGGGGGATGCCTTTGTTAAAACTTGTGACCCATACTTAGCTGCTGTTTACATTGGCGGCAGCTTCGAGGGTGGGCAAGACCCTACCTGCCTATCTTTCTTCTTTCTCCTTCCCCATGTGGAGGGAGCTGGGGAGCTCTGCATCTCATTGGATATTTCAAATGCTTTCTACACAAGTCATAATTAATGCCGAGTTGTGGAGCTAAAACCAGATGTGCTGCCGAGATTATCTCTCAGGGCAGGTCGGCTGCTCTCCGCTCTGTAGCGCCGGGTGAATGGAAAGCTGCCAGTGCTGGGACTCAGAATGTGTCTGATGCCTGAAGTCAGGACTTTCTTTCTCTGCCGCTCCTGCTGTCTGACACTGCCTGGTTTCTGCTTGAAGCTCAGCGCCTGTCATGTAGCAGAGTGCTGCACAAGAACGAGAGGTATGAGATTATTTTTTTCCGGAGTTTAGATTTGTTATAGTTTTCTTTTCCTCGAGGAAAAGCAAATATTTGAGCTTAGCCTCAGACAGAAGCTAAGAATCTGAAAAAGGAACTGGCTTTACAAAGGGGGAAAGAGTGGGAAGGACTTAGCCTATGGCCAAAAATACTGCCGAGTGCCAAGCTAGCATTTGAAGATAGTTCTGGGGAGGTGTGTTTCTGTTTGCTTTCACCTAGAATACTTAAATGGATGCATGTGAGTGAGAGCCATCGGCTCCCTAGTACATAGAGGCTGCTGTTTGCGGGGAATGAGGTTAGAAGACATCGAGATATACCGTAGACCCTCTTGTGTGACCTTGGGCAAGTTACTTCATCAGTTTCTCTTTATTCTTGATTATCTGACACTTCCTTTCCCTCATTCTTTCATGCCTTGTCTGGCTGCATTGTTTAGTCACTGGGGACAAGTTGTATAGTTTACCTCGGCAGGTACAGCTCCTAAGGTGGAACTCCTTTTTCAATTGCTGCTGCAGTAATTCACACAGTGTGTGCTTGGGTGGGCCTCCCAGGAGAGGGAAAATGATTTACAGGATTTGGTGGGGTTTGTGCTGTGGAAGCATAGTCGTTTCTGAATGTCTGCCTATGACTTTTTTTCTCAGTGCTTTCATATGTGAGAGGGACAGATAAATGGAAGCCTTAGCATGAGTGTGCTAAGGTAAAAGCAGAGGCTTAACCTGTGCAGGTGAGCACGTACACAATCTTTACATCCGTAAACTGCCTTTCTGTGAGGCACCACATACATGCGCGGGTGTATATACTGCTGTATAGCAGCATCCAGGTGTGTGCCTGATTATCTTCCCACACATCTTCTAACGTGTGTGTGCTAAGCTGTACACAGAGCTGACGTAGGTGTGTCTGAACTTTTCCCATTTTAAGCACATACGGAGTCCTCAGTCCTCCCCGTAAAGAAAATCTACTCAAGAAGTGGTTTTATTATCTCTGGACTTAGTTTATTTTGGTTGAAATCAGAGCCCTGATGAGGAAAAATGAAGCAGGGAGCATATATTTTCCTGCCCACTGCATGTCCGGACAGCATAGCTGAATGTATAGGCTTTGTATGCCTGGAGCTGGTGGGTGAGCTATTCAGGCCAGGACAGAGAGCCTGTCTGTGTCTTAGTCAGTACATCATTCCTGGCTTGCTTTTTCCACAAAGAGCCACCTAAATCATTAAAGAACAGAGGCAGCTTGTTGGTGTAGAGGAAAAAAATTATGTAGCCTTGCTAGCCCTTTTTTTAGTATCTCTTGAATCCTTCTGAGATTAAGAATGTAGTCCCAGGCATGCTGGTTTGGTTTTGTTTTTTTTTTTGTCTACTGTGAAACCAAACAAAAAGGCCTAGCTATAGATAAGAGTATGACAAGAAAAGTTAACCCTTGTGTAGCTTTTGGCTTTATTTCCTGTGTGACTCGCTCTAGAAGTATGACTGGATTGCACTGGCTCTCGTTCTTCTGAATGAAGAGAAAGACTCTAATGTCTTCCAGCAGGATCATCAAATGGAGTGAAACACTGCCAAGTTCAGTCTTAACTACAGTCACTAGTGATTAAAAGCAGGCCTGTGCCCTGAGGAGCTGGTGCATGAGGCTATGTGTGACTGGCTCCATATTATCCTTTCCTTGCAAGGCAGAGCAGTCCCTGACCAGTCTGGCAATGCTGTCATAACCTGGCTGTTTCAGGAACATTTTACTACATGTTTTATAAGCCCATCTGAGATCTACTTGCAGTGAGAGTGAGCAGGACACTGCCTCCTCTGTTTGCCCCGTTTATCCCTGGGAGGCAGAAGTAGATGCCTCTGCTCTTTTTTTTTGCCCATGTAGTTGTGAGACTCCTAGTGGTATTTTTCCTGAGGGTAGACATCATCAAGGCTCCCAGCAAATGCTCAGATGAAAGATTTCCACAAGTTCAGAGCTGTCAGCAGCTCCAACTTGCCTTTGACAGTCCCTTTCCACCCACTCCAAGGATAGCTCTTAGCTTGCTCCTTCTCTGAACCCTAACTCTGATTTCCTTTTCTAAGCCACAGACAAGTTCTACAGTCACTGCACAGTTAAAGAGTTCCTCTAAGGCCAGCTTTCCAGCCTCACTCTAACTACAGTGCTATGCTTTTTTTTCTCTGAACCCTAACTCTAATGGTCTGACTGCCAAAAGGCTTGGCTTTGGAGCAGCCTTTCTTCTGAGAAGCAGCTGGGAGGATCCTTGTCAATGGCTCAGCAAAAAACGCTGAACACTGGGACCAGTATAAATAAAGAGAAAAGCGTAGAGATAGAGCTGCAACGTAAGTCAGGCTGCAAAGTCAAAGTTGCAGCTACTAAAACACTTGGATTGGGCAAAATAGTTCAGTGCCTGGTGACCTTATCTAATGCTTCACTGGAAAATTAGAGTTCAGGGTTGGGAGAAGGAGAAAACATAGGTAGCATAGATCTGCAATTGGAGTGAGACTGGAGTGGGACTACCAAAGCAAGGCAGGAGGCAGCCTAGAGAGCTGGGCTGGGAGGAGTTTTTCACCCTGACTGGCTTCAGGGGCTTTTCACCTCAGCAAAACAATTACCTATGAGAGTTATGTGATCTCACTTGTGCAGCCCTTTTGGCACACAAGAAACCCATGGTTTTGCCAGCTCCTTTCACTCACCATATGATAGTAGATCAGCTTCATCCTCAGTCATGTTGGTATAGGTTTCATGGTTCATTTTTCTTGTTAGTCATTTGGAATTCTATGAAGGGAGGTGAAGAGTACTGCAGTAGAAGAATATTATAATGCCTTTTGTTTTCTCCAAAAATTGCCTTTTCATCCAAGAGAAAAAGGTGCTAAGAGCCTCCTTGCCTACGAAGGGTCTCCAGAGTCTGGTTCTGCCTCAGACACCCATAATAATGTTAATACTGTGCTTGAAGTAGTCCATCTGCTGATTCTTCTGATTCTCAAACCCTTCTATTTCTCTGTTACCATAGTGTGATGTTGTGTGAACTCTCTCAGTGGTCTCTGGCTGCAGTCAATTTATCACACAGTATCACAGTATTACCAAGGTTGGAAGAGACCTCATAGATCATCAAGTCCAACCCGTTACCACAGAGCTCAAGGCTAGACCATGGCACCAAGTGCCACGTCCAATCCTGCCTTGAACAGCTCCAGGGACGGCAACTCCACCACCTCCCTGGGCAGCCCATTCCAGTAGCCAATGACTCTCTCAGTGAAGAACTTTCTCCTCACCTCAAGCCTAAATTTCCCCTGGTGTAGCTTGAGGCTGTGTCCTCTTGTTCTGGTGCTGGCTGCCTGAGAGAAGAGAGCAACCTCCTCCTGGCTACAGCCACCCTTCAGGTAGTTGTAGACAGCAATAAGGTCTTCCCTGAGCCTCCTCCAGGCTAAACAATCCCAGCTCCCTCAGCCTCTCCTTGTAGGACTTGTGCTCGAGGCCTCTCACCAGCCTTGTTGCCCTTCTCTGGACACGTTCAAGCATCTCAATGTCCCTCTTAAACTGAGTTATAACTCAGAAGTCATCAGTGTGTTGATTGTACATACAGAAGCTACTGCTGTTGTGATCCAAGTTGACTGAGAGGCAAGGGCTAGTTTTCTGAAACCTGTTAGAGCATGGTGCTGCCCACAGACTGACCAAGGCTAAGGAAATATAGACAAAGCTTCACTCTGCAAGTGGACCTTGTGTATGCAGTTGCTCTGTGTATGTTTGCATGTGTGTGTGTCTGACACTGCTTTTGTCCTTGCTGCGAATTAGGTCTAGAAGACCAGAATGTGAGCTTCTGGAAAAGTATTTCCTCTGTGTCTACACCTAGGGATGCATAGAAGGCTCTTTCCCAGAGCCTTCTCTAGACAGGCCTTTAGAAAGTGTGGCTATGATTGAACAAGAAAAAATCTGACAAAACAAGGCTGATATTCTCTAATTGTCCTGCAACTGCCACAGCCTGACCCCCCTGAACCTATATGCCTTACATCTAGACGAGTGAATACCATGTATCATTTTAAGGAAACAGATGGGGTTGGTGGGAGGAAGCCTGGCTCAGAGATTGATGATAAAATATGGAGCTTGTCTCTAAGGTGCACAGCATGGGGTCTGACTCAGGCTTGCTGTAACTAGTGCTGTAGGACCTTGGTTTGCATTGGCCTGTGCGCCAGGATCAAATATTCAGGTGGGAGAAACAGGGAGAAATTATCAGTAGCAGAATAACATAAAGGAGGTTAATCAGGACAGGTTAATGCTCAGCTTTTCACAGCCAAGGTGTCTGCACTGTGGCTTGCAAGTCTTGTTCCCAGGATCATTTCTGTATGTATTTACTATGAAATTAAATGCTGAGTTACTCCTACCGTGAATAGGCTAAGTAGAGAAGCTGAGACATAAACAGAACCACAGAGATTTCACTTTTTCAGCTCTGGTTTGAATTTGGAAGTTACCTGAGAAATTGCTAAAAAGGTTGTTCTTTCATGGTACCCAGCCTCTGGAAACCCTTGGACAATGCTGTGCCCCACATATCAACCAGTTCTGCTGTCTCATCAAGACATAGAATCATAGAATGTCAGGGGCTTGAAATATCGTTTGGTCCAGCCCCCCAAGACATTAGCAATTGCATCATGAGATTACAAAGCAACCTGTGCAAAAGCAGGAAGAGTTCTCTGTCCTAGAATATTACTTCAGAGACATCTGTCTCAGAGAAAATTCAAACAAATCAGACAGAAGAACTAGTAAAACCTTTACTCTGCAAGAAAACCAATATTTACAGTGATTAAAAACTGCTGTGCTCCAGGGCATGCCTTTCTGCCAGAATAGGGAGGGAATTTCCTTCAAGACTCTTTGTGGCTCTCCAGCTCTGATACTGTAATGCAGTTGTGTGGGATGGATGTAAGGAAGGTTTCTGGTTCTTAACATGTAACAGTTGGGGGAAAGAAATTTAGGTTAGGATAGTCCTTGTCTGGTTTATTCTGAGGGTTTAAAAGTGATAGTGAAAGGTTCTTTTCACTGAGGATTCAGCAGGTTTGGGCTGTATATGAAAAGCAGGTATGGTTGGTTTAACATCATGTCACATATGAAGGACAGTAGAGGGTGGTTAAGAAAGATCTTGCTAGGAGCTTCCAGCCTCCTGTGAACATAGCACTAAAATAAAAATGGCACATGTGGTTACTAGCAGCAAGGTAAGTAGAGCCCTAGAAATTGATCAAATCCCATGGCCTGGTATAAGCACTTGCATGTATCCCTTAAACACTGCTTCTGGCTGTTGGTTGTGAACAGTCTATAACTCCAGTAATTTATGCTGCTGTTTTTCAGACCTGCAGGATTAACTGAGTGCTGAACACATGATCTAAAGCTCCTTGGTATCAGTGGAAATCTTTCTTTCACTCTGAGAAATCTTTGAATAGCATTTGTTATCTGCTCTTGTCTGATATTATGTGAAATTGAGTGGGTTCTGAGGTTCTCTCACTTAACTAAATTCTATTACTAAAATATGCTTAACCTGGGTGCTATCTGCCCTGACTTCACCACACATTATAGTGTGTTTGGAGTTTTAGAACACAACTCGGCAGCAGTTTTCAGATGAAGCAGGTCTCCTAGTGGCAAGAATGGAACCAAAAACTCCGAGTCTTACAGCCTGAGCCCTTTCTGTGTTGTCAGAAGAGGCGATGCTAATGGCATTCAGCAGGCTTGGAACTCCAGTTTCCTCAGAGAGAGGGACAGGGCTTCATACTTAAATATTTGTGTTTACAGTAGATCTGGCTTAACAATTACCTTGGCCAGTCTGTTTTTACAGTATCTGGTACTTCTGATATTTGCAAGGTGCTAGAAGTGGAGCATATGTTTTTAATAGGAAGGACAATGCATTTTGTATGCATTCTACTCTTGTGTTTAGATTTCGATTAAAGGAAAATAAATAGAAATGAAAATCTTGCAGGATGGTAGGGGGTTTTCACAATAGCCAGCATGAACGTCTACAGCTGCATTCTGTCATGTTTGCAGTCTCTGCTAGCAGGATTGTTACCTGTTGGGTTGGGCAGCTGCACACTGTTGAAGAGCAGCTGTGTGACAGCTGAGAGGTGAGTAGATGCAGAAAGGAATTGAGTCCCATAAAGTCAATGTAGCCTTTGTTTTGATATCCTTTAAACAGAAGAGTCAATGAAAGTGTATTTACTTAATTCAGATTCAGCACAGCTGCAGATGACCATAAATATAATCTTAACCACACCTTCCCTGTGTATAATGACTTACAAACTGATTTAGGTCCAAGGATAGCTTAAAGCACTCTTAGGGAGGGAAAAAAGAAATAACTCAGCATATAAGTCTTGGTTATGAAAATATTTTTATTCTTCTGAGTTTATTAGAGACTGGGCCTTCACCCAGGTTCACCCCATCCATGTGAAAGCTTCCCTTATTGTATGCCTTGAGTGATAGCTTAAGCTGACGATCAGATGTCTGTGTTGGCAGGGATCTTTGGACAGCGATTGGAGGACACCGTACAGTATGAAAGAAAGTATGGCCAGCGCCTGGCCCCGCTGCTGGTGGAACAGTGTGTGGATTTTATTCGGGAGCGAGGTCTTAGAGAGGAAGGGCTCTTTCGGATGCCTGGCCAAGCCAACCTTGTCAAAGATCTACAGGATTCTTTTGACTGTGGAGAGAAGCCCCTTTTTGACAGGTAGGTTGATGTTGCCAAATTCAGGCTGGTTGATCTGTGGCATGTAAAACCCGGCAAGAATGGCCTTACAGTGACTATTGTAGTTTACATCGTCTTTCCACACCATTGTTCTCTTCACTTAAAGTGCTTTTGGGGCTTTCTGCTGCATGCTGTTGGCCTTCATTCAGTCAAGTGCTTGAGCAGAGGGAGAAACTGAGCCCATTAATCTATATGGGATTATTCCAGCATTTCAGTTTAAGCACATGCTGCATGAAACACATTTCTGGATTTGAATGCAGCATACTCAGCAGCTGGTGGGATCACACTGTAGAAACAGATAAGACAGACGTTTCACCTAGTTTTTTATTGCTTTTGGATGCTGCATTCTCCCTTGCTGCAACAAAAGTGTATCTCACCTCTTCTGCTTCCTTTGTCACCAAGCTTCAGAACAGTCACCATCATCTCACGTATCTGCCCTGTCTGTTGTGTGCAATGTATGGAGTTGGTCGGCATGTCACAAAGCATGTCAAATGCTTCTGAATTTGGTGGCAGTTTGGATTTTATTTCCCAGTGTAACAATGTTGATGTGATGCCTTCTTACCTGGTACAAAGATGTGCCAGCTGCCTTTTTGTCCTACTGACCATGCCAATGTCAGAGAGCATCAAGGGCCAGCTGCTGTGCAGAGCAAGGTGAACCAGGAGCCAAGGATGTAACAGTTGCCTGCCTTGCATAACACAAGCAGTGATGCAGTCTAGTAATCGCCAGGCAAGTCCATAGTGAGGAAGCAGGTTCAAGATCAGGCTATGTAATCTGCACGTGAGTCAGGGTCCAGGTCTGTGTTAACAGGGTCTGTAGCCAGGCACAGACACAGTTGTGAGAGTGGGAGTTGTAGGTTAGACAGAAGATAAACAGTAGAGGCTCATCTTAATATCAGCTCTCACTGGAGGAGTTTCTGCCTCTCTGGCCAAGGTCAGCAAGGATGGGGGCTGGCTCTCAGCTGTGTTATCTTTATATTGGTCCTGAGCCCAGACAGGCAAATCATCAGGAGGGTGAATGCTCTCACAGCCCATGCAGCCAAATCCTGTCCATAGTTTGTAACTAACATTGTGTAGATCTGACCCAATTTCTATCATAGGTCCAGAAGTGGGATCAGATATGGGATCCATTTTTCATCAAACCTGGCTCCCTTTCTTGCCAGAACTCACTAATAACTCACTTAAACACCACTTTTCCGTGTGGTGCAGGCAGCATCTGGTATATTGCCAGCACATTAACCTAGGGTATCTTTTCCCATGGACCTATGGCCAGTCCTAATATTGCCAATAGCACCACAACCTACTGCTGAAAGACGAGCTAACACACAGTAGCACATAAGCAGCACAGCGTTTGGTCTCATCTTGGGAAGAATATCCTTAGACATTAATTTGGAACATTCTTCTAATTCTTCCATTGCCTCAGCTTCCCAGACCACCCATCCTCTTCTCTTTGATTCCTAACCACAGTCAGTATTTCTTTCTTAAATAGAAGTGTCAAATATTTAGAGATCTTTTCATGGAGGGAAAAAAAAAGTTTGAAATCATCAGATTATCTCACTTCATCTTTTCTTCAGCAACATCTTTGTCTTCCTAACCAAATATCTGGGTGTTCTAGTTCAGAATTAGAATTATCTCAATTCATGTAGAAGTGAACAAAGCTATTTTGGAAACTGCTCGTATTTTGGAACCGGAGTCTCTGTGCATTAGGAATGATGGTTTCTCTTGCGTGTTTTACCTTAGTCTAATCCGCACTAACGTCATCGAAGATAAGACAGGACTGCCCCAAGAATTCTTAAAAGAGAAAGCACCTTTATTTCCATAAAAGCACCTTTATTTCCATAGGCATTTGCACAGGCTAAATAGATCAGTGCTAAGTCTCACCTTTAACAGAGGCGGTAAATATCTCCATGAAGGAATGCGGTGCCTTTTTCCTAGGTGATTTGGAATGTGATAACTGAAGGTTCCAAACAGAATTGAGGGAGGCAAGCCTAGGGGTACCGGAGCAGTGTGACAACTGAAGCTCTTTGGTCTTTGATATGCATAGTCAGAGATAGGAACAAGGGAGAGGCTAAGTGCAATTGCTTTTCCAAGCAAAATGTCCTCTATTTGTCACTAAAACTATCTGTGTATAGCCTGGGATACCTAGGCAGAGGCAAATGTTTTCTGCAGGTGTGAAATCCATATGATTGTTTCCAAATCAAGTGCAATGAAAGGAACATATTCCTTCCCTCCTCCATCCAGTTGCAGTTAGTGCTTTTAGATGTACCTTCAAAATGCTAGAGCCTGCTTGTGATGTGGTGGATCAGATCTCTGTGATGACTGATAATTACAACATTTATTTTTAAAAGGCTTGGGTTTTCAATTTGAGTTTTAAATGTGTGTGTATATTCTTATGACAATCCAGGCACTGCTCTTTTGGAACCATCCACAGCAGTCTGCTTCTATTGGCACTTCAATGCTACTGAAAGTTTGACCACATATCATATGGCTTTGTGACTTAGTAACCGCAGCCAGTGGACCTGAAGGCTGTAGTCTGGGCTCTGCTTCTGAGCAATAGTCAGATGCAACATGTGTGCCTGAAACTCCACACTGAAAAGAAAAGAACAGGGGTACTAGCCTCGTCTGTAAAGTATTTTTAATCAGCTAAAGAAAACCACTGTGTGAAACTTATTCTCAAATATGATGAAGCTATTTCATAGGAATAGCAATATCATAATTAGTAGCCAGTGGTGCCTTCTGGCAGCTTCCTGTTGTACCTTTTCCTCTTTTGTTTTATCTGTGGATTCAAAAGTACTTTAAAACGTGATGAACAGATTCAGCTTTTAAATAGAGGTGGGGTTCTGAAGTTCTGTTTCCCCGTGGTTACTGATGTGTTCAGAGTTCTCTAAAGACTTTCAGGGCAATGCTGTGAGTAGCAGGGAGCTGGTGAGACAGTCTATTTAAACCTCCAACAGTCAAAACCTTGGAGGAGGCTGTCTGCAAAGATTAATGGAGCTGTACAGCAGGAAACTTGGACTGAGAGAAAGGTATCATCATACATGAAAAGCTGTGTAGGAAATGGAAGGGGAGGAACACATGTTTTTATCAAGGGACCAGGCACCTCAAGTCCAACATAGAGCAAAGGAGAAAAAAAAAGGAAATAGAAGTTCCTGAAGTGGAGATAAAAGAAAAGTTGATATCCTAGCACAACATAGCAGCTAGGAAACGCTAGATATCCCAGACTGGGTGAGGAGATGTGACCATGTCTCAGGTTCTAATTTAAATTCCCAGAGACTCTAATAAATTTGATAGAACCAATGACAATTTGTAAAGTGCCCTTCCCTCTCCACCCTCCTTCCCCAAAGAAAGGAATTAGAAGTAGAGAGGAAAGGTAAGCACACAGAAATAAATCAATCTCACTCGATTTGGAAGTTAAAAAAGGAAAAGTTTAACAATAACTTAAAAGGGTATCAGAGGTAGGGAGGTTACAAAAGGTGTAGGGAAGGGGACAATAACAAATACCAAAAGGTATAAATACAACCCGAGTTTGTGATGGTGGTGACCACGTGGTAGAGAGATGCAGGGGTGCAGAGAGAGAGAGATGCAGTGTGGTCCAGAGAGTGATTTGAGAGAGAGAGCTGTGAAGTGGTCAAGAGAGAGAGGAACAGGAAGTCCCCCTGCTTTTATGGGACAGGAAGGGGGGGAGTGGGCTAACCATCACCTGGTGGTGTCCAGACCCACCCCTGGGGAGGGGTCAAGACCACCTGAGGTCAAGTGTCTGAGTTCAGGGACACTCCTCCTGGAGTGTTAACCGTGTACAGACCAACAAGCCTGGCAGCCATGCCTGATGAAAATAGAGGAGGAAATACAGCTTCGTCCTTTTTTTTTTTCTCTGAATGATTGACACTTGGGAATGTGGCCCATCAGATGCAGGTGGGTGCTGGCTGGGGAGAATATCAGGCAGGAAGGCTTAGTTAGAGGATCAGAGATTATGTCCAGTTGCATGAGGATGCAGAGCTCTGTTGTTAGTGCTATACACTTGCTTGGACTGTATTACTGATCCACACTGGCTTAAGAAGTACAGCACCACCTTACTATAAGCAGTGTCATGGACACATGCTTTCCAATGCCAACATTACCTAAGGTGCATTTATAGCTTGACAAAACTGATGATCTTTGGAATGGCCTGCCCAGGGAAGTAGTGAAGTCACCTTCCCTGGAAGCATTCAAGAAAAGACTGGATAAGGCACTCAGTGCCATGGTCTAGTTGACTGGATAGGGCTGGGTGATAAGTTGGACTGAACGATCTTGGAGGTCTCTTCTAACCTGTTTAATTCTATGATCCTGTGATTCTGTGATCTCTCCTGTTCCCAGACAAACCCTCTTGCCCAGTACAAATGTGGCAGAACAGCTTCTTTGCATGTACTTACTTTGTCCCTAAGAGGGACCTTGAGGCACCTTCAACAGAAGACATGAAGCTTCTTGGGTAGTGTGAGTTTCTAAATTTCCCTCCCTCTTCTCTATTGCAGCAACACAGATGTTCACACTGTGGCGTCCCTCCTGAAGCTTTACCTTCGAGAGCTACCAGAGCCTGTCATCCCCTTTGCCAAATATGAAGACTTTCTTTCTTGTGGACAGCTACTCTCAAAAGATGAGGGAGAGGTCAGTGACCTTTTAATCTGCCTCCATCTACCTCAACCATTGTTCCCAAGAGCAAGTGCAGTACAGCTTTCTTCTCAGTGAGCCAGTAGTGTGGTCTAGGTGGCCAAGAAGGCCAACGGCATCCTAGCCTGTATGAGGAATAGTGTGGCCAGCAGGACCAGGGAAGTCCTTCTGCCCCTGTACTCAGCACTGATTGGGCAACACCTTGAGCACTGTGTCCAGTTCTGGGCCCCTCAATTTAAGGAAGATGTCGAGGTGCTTGACCATGTCCAGAGAAGGGCAACAAGGCTGGTGAGGAGATTGGAGCACAAGCCCTATGAGGAGCAGCTGAGAGAGCTGGGGTTGTTTAGCCTGGAGAAGAGGAGGCTCAGGGGAGACCTTATTGCACTCTACAGCTACCTGAAGGGAGGTGGTAGTCAGTCAGGGCTCGGTCTCTCCTCCCAGGCAGCCAGTGACAGAACAACAGGACACAGCTTCAAACTGCACCAGGGCAGGTTTAGGCTGGATGTTAGGAAGAAGTTCTTCACAGAAAGAGTGATTGGAATTGGAATGGGCTGCCCAGGGAGGAGATGGAGTCACCGTCCCTGGAGGTGTTTAAAATGAGACTAGATGAGGCACTTAGTGCTATGGTCTAGTTAATTAGAAGGTATGAGGTGATAGGTTTGAATCAATGATCTTGAAGGTCTTTTCCAGCTTGATTATTTCTGTGATTCTGTGATTCATCACTCTGTAGTTCTGATTTAAATCAGTGAAGTTCCTGGGAGCTTTCCCCTGAATTGTCCTGAATCTGTGTTAATATCACAGACTCCTGCTTGAAGGAGGCATTCTTTTGAAGTCAGTCATGCAAGCTAGGAGATCAGGGTCCCATTCCCAGCCTTGCTGTTGACTCATTAGCAAGCTGTATAAAATTGCTCCCTTTTCAGAGGAGCATGTTCTGCTTCCTGAAGTTTTTGGTCCATAATCTTCAAAAAGTCCTGGAGAACAGGAGAGGTGCCTGATGACTGAGGAAGGCCAATGTCACTCCAATCTTCAGAGAAGGGCAGGAAGGAGGGCCCAGGTAACTACAGGCTGGTTAGCATCCCTGGAAAGGTGATGGAGCGTCTTGTTCTTGGTCCCATGTCAAAGCAGGTAGAGGAAAAGAGGCATGTCACGAGTGGTCAGCACGGATTCACCGGGGGGAAGTGTTGCTTGACCAATCTAATAGCCTTTTGTGATGACATAGCTAGGTGGATAGATGAGGGGAGGGCGGCAACGTCAGCCTACCTCGATGTCAGCAAGGCTTTTGATATTGTCTCCCAAAGCATTCTCACAGCCAAGCTTTGGAAGTGTGGATTGCATGATTGAGTGGTGAGATGGATTTGGAACAAGGCTCAGAGACTTGTGGTCAGTGGAACAGAGTCTAGTTGGGGACTTGTGGCTAGTGATGTCCCATGGGTCGGAACTGGGTCCAGCCCTATCCGATACATTCATCAATGATCTGGACAAAGGGATAGAGTACACCCTCAGCGAATTTGCTGATGACACAAAACTGGGAGGAGTGGTTGACACCTCCTCAGGCTGTGCTGCCATCCAGTGTGACCTGGGCAGACTGGACAGCTGGACAGGGACATATCTAATAGTTCAATAAGGACAAGTATAAAGTTATGAGAAGAACAACCTCATGTATCAGTACAGGTTGGGGACTGACCTGTTGGAGAAAAGCTATGGGGAAAAGGACCTGGGAGTCTTAGTGAACAACAGGAAGACCATGAGCCAGCAGTGTGCCCTCGTGGCAAAAAATGTCAATGGCATCCTGGGGTACATCAAGAAGAGTGTGGCCAGCAGGTAAAGAGAGGTTCTTCTCCCCATCTACTCTGTCCTGGTGAGGCCACATCTGGAATACTGTGTCCAGTTATGGGCTCCCTGGTTCAAGAAGGACAGGGACTTGCTGAATAGAGTACAGAAAAGGGCTACAAAGATGATTAAGAGACTAGACCATCTCTCTTATGAGGAAAGATTGAGCTAATTTGGTCTTTTTAGTCTGGAAAAGATAAGACAAGACTGTAGGGAGATCTCATAAATGTTTATAAATACTTAAAGGGTGGGTGTCAGGAGATGGGACCAGTCTTTTTTCAGTGATGCCCAGTGACAGGACAAGAGGTAACAGGCACAAACTTGAACATAAGAAGTTCTATCTAAACACGTGGAGGAAATTCTTTAAGAATGACAGAGTACTGGAACAGGCTGTCTAGAGAGGTGGTCAAGTCTCTGTCTCTGGAGACATTCAGTGTGATGGTCTTTGTATTTCTTAGAGGAAAGGTACTGCAAAAGGGCAGGCTACAATACTATTCCAAAATGGGGAAAATAATGCTATGAGTACTTCACCAGAACCTTCTTGTGATATTCCTCTCTTTGGTTTCCAGGCAGGGGAAAGGGCTGACAAAAACCTCCAAGTCTGTAGCAATCATGGAAATTTTTATTCACTGCTTGGGAGGAGCAGGATAATTTACAATATGATTGATTGATCTGTTTCATTGATATTGTTCCTCTTGTGGTGAAGCCTGAGCTCTTTGCTGACTGCAGAGGCATGTTGGATCTGGTCTAATGCAGGTGGAACCGTGCCACCTTCTAAAACAGAGCTTTAAAGAAGCTGTAAGAGTTGTTGCTAGTATCAGCCAAAGAAGCAAAGGCCTGAGGGCTTATAGTTGCAGTCCACAGCTGAGCCGCTTTTCTGCATGTGGCTTCAAGAGTGTGCTCACATCTTTGTCTCTGGAGGGCATCATAAAACTGTTCTTTACCAAAACCTTGGGGCTCACCTCTAGCTCAAGTGGCAGAAGGCTCAGGAAGATTCAGTCCCTCGTGATGCCCGTAGGAAGAGGCTTGTCTGCATGCACCCTATGTAGCATGTCTGGTAAGGTCAGGTTTTACGAATAAAAGGCACACTTGCTACTATCTGTACTCACACAATGTATCCTCTAACCAACTCTGAGAAAGCAAAACTCTATGCACGACACAGCATCTTACTACCCAGGAATCTGCATTTGCATCCTGGACACAGCTACATCAGTGTGTTTTTGCACTAGTGTTGTCTTCTAACAGATGTAGCTATGTGTCTACTAGCTCCAAAAATTGATCATTTTCTGCCTTGCCCTCAGTCAGCTCAGACATCTCTGGAGGCTACTGTGTTACAGACAGCATAACAGCTGGTTTCACAAGAAGCAGCATTTCTTAGGCTCTCAAGCTGGTTTCCTTTTGGTCATAAGATGTGCAGACTGGGAAGTTTTGAACCATTAAATACCGTTTCACAAGAGTAGAGATAGTGCCAAGTTACGCAAACATAATTGTACATTGCTTCTCAGGTTATTAACTGTGTAGTTTGCCTGATGCTGCCTGCACAGGCTGCAGCAGTTTGGGAAGCAACATCTGTGTTGGTTTTGTAGGAGCAAGGCCAGACTAAAGTAACTCCTAGTGCAGTGTTCTTTTGGGAGTAGATAGGTGATGAGAAGCAAGACTAAATGGCCAGAAGGAAAGCTTACAGGACATGGGGTACTGCTGATAGCACGAAGTCATCTTGTTAAGCTGCTGTGGTAAACATGAGCATTTTTGTGTTGTTTGTTTGTCAGGAAAACCTGGAACCTCAACATGGGCTGTTGATTATTTCAGAAAGGAAGGTGGAGTTCACACGCCAAGGGTGGAGAGGCTGTACGTGCGCAGTAGCACGTGGAGCAGGATGCAACACAAAGTTATACCCAGCCTGTAGGGCCTGACTTGCCTCCCACATGGAAAATCCCTTCTCTCAAAAGTGTGATTTCATTGAAACAATAATTTTCTAGTACAACATGATAAGCAGGGAATTTCAAAATCAGATGTTTCATTTTGAGTAAGCATTTGGAAACAAAATGCAGTCTGTTTGAATTTGAAGGGCTGGTTTGTTTTTATTTTTTACTTGGATGGTTTGAATGAGATTTTTGGACTCGAAATACAACTTTCTTTAGTCTTGTAGACACACACACCCTCTTCACCCTCCTCCAGTAAAAACTGACAAGATAATAGCCATTCAGATAAAGTTGTTGGCACCTCATGATGGTACTTCATGACCACAGAGAGGAATTATTATGATGTGGTCTTGGCCTCATCTCCATCTGCAACAAAAAATTACTCCAGCACTGCCCTGAACTCTTCATTTAGATTGCTGTTCATCCTGTACCAAACTAACCTCTGGTGTTGGAATGCAAGCAGAAACACAGAAGAGACCTTGGGTTGTGCTGAGGCCTCCAGATATCTCAGCAGGGCTGCGCTAAAAAAGATTTGATTCTGACACCAACTACTGAGGAGGAGGGGTTGTAAATGAAAACCGGTTGTAAATGAAAACCAGTTTTAGATTAGGAATGAATGAAAGAGCTTCAGGTTTCTAATAACTCAACTATGAGCTGACCTGACATAGTAGTAGCCTTCACTGCTGCCTGTACTCTAGAGATGTACAAGCAGTTCAGTAGACTAAGCACGGGGCTTTGAGTTTTCAAGAGGAGTTTGGGTTTGTGAGAACATCTAAAATGGTGTTAGTTTTCCAGCCCAACTAGAAGCTCCTGATGGTGCTGATCAGTTACATACATCATAAAATTCTTAGTTTTGGGGTCACTCCTTGTAAAACATGCATCTGTGCTAAATAACACATGCAGCATTTCCAAGGAGGTAAGAATTATTACTGCAGAGTACCAGGATGAATAACAGGGCAATGCCTCTGTTGCCTGTTAGGCTGCAGCTATAAGCATGATTCGTGTATTTGTTAATAATGCAGCAGTTTTCAGTTTCCTTTAACATTTTGCTGTGGTGTTCCTAGGCTTAGCCTTCTGTCACTTGTTGGTAAAGGCTTTTTTTGTTGTTTTTCTTCTTTGTCTTTGTTTTACCCGGCAAGTATTTGTACCTTGATGAAGATACTTTATGTGTAATTCCTCATCTGTGATTCTTTGTGACACAGCACGGGTGATGAATTTTTAGAACTCTTTCTTCTTTCAGGTGACATCTCACACCTTTAGGTCATGTTTCCAGCTGTTCACAACTACCGTTTCTGTTCCAAAGCCTCCTCTTGTATCCAGAGGAGCCAGGGTATTTTAATTCAGAGCACTTAAATACAGTGACAAATACCAACCTGATTTCTATATTTGAAATACATTGGGTTACAGAGTTAAACTCAAGAGGGAATTAGGTCTCTTAGCTCACCTATTTCCAGTTCAAACTCCTCACTTGAAAGTTGGATGACCTGAACAACTGACCTTAACTTTCACATTAGTAGCAATTGTCCTCAATTCAAAAGCTTTCAGATGTTTAAAAAAAGAGGAATGAGACTTTGAAAAGTGACTGGTCTTTTACTGGTGTCTCCATTGTTGCCATTGTTAAAGTAGAGGGGTTTTTGAGCTAAGGAATTTAAAAAGGGCTTTCTGCCTTTAATAAGTCTTTTTATTTTTCAGTTTCAGGATTTTTACTGGAGAAGTTGTTTTTTGTTTGGGACATTGTGGTGGTTTGGGTGTTCCCTGCCCCCCCCACACTTTAGAAATCACCCAGACTAGACTCAGCTGGCTCTGGAAATTTGAATGAAGCTTATATTTACAGCTAGCACAATTTACAAGCAGATATTTACAGTATATACAGTTATAGACAGAAATATACAAGGAAAAAGTAATAAAGAAACACAACAGCCCTCCCAGAAACCTGAGTCCCCAGGAGGGGCTCTCAGCCACCCCTCACCTTCCCCCTACCCCTCTCAACCTTACCCCAGTCCCAGGGAAGAATGGAGGTTCGGCCAAGAGGATTAAGAAGCAAAGGTGAATCAGCCAAAGCAAAAGGGGGTGAGGTTAGAAAGCAAGATGGAGTTCAGCCAGCAGCCTCAGCTCCCCAGCAGGCAAAGAGCTGAGAGCACAGCCCATAGCAAAGTGCCCAAGCAAAGTGACTTTATCTAATGTTTTGCTTTTCCTTTCTACACATCTCAGCAAGACTGTGAGTGAAGTAGACATCATCATTTTCATTTTACAGCCTATTATCTAGCCCTTCTCACCAAAACATTCTAGCTAGGCTCAAACTAGCACAGACATAAAGAATAAAAAATGTTCAGAATATTAAGGATGGAGGCAGGAGTGCAGACTGCTATCTGGATATTTCTAGCTCATCTGGACCAGAGATATCAGGAGGATGATGCATTGGATAGGGCTGGGTGATAGGTTGGAGTGGATGATCTTGGAGCTCTCTTCCAACCTGGTTGATTCAATGATTCTATGATTCTAAGAAGCTGGCCAATAGAATTCTCTACCTAGCAATTCATAATAAATCAAGGAAAGTTTGAATTAGATGTCTAACTGCATTTCTTTGGCTTGGAACTAGGTGCCTCTGGAACTTTTCCATCATTAGTTAGCAGCCCATTAACTGGCAGCTACCTCTCTTCCTGGATGTGCTTGGGTATCAATTTTCCCACAAAAGATTTAGAATCATAGAATGAAACAGGTTGGAAGAGACCTCCAAGATCATCCAGTCCAACCTATCACCCAGACCATGGCACTAAATGCCTCATCCAGTCTTTTCTTGAACATCTCCAGGGGCAGTGACTCCACCACCTCCCTGGGCAGCCCATTCCAATGCCAATAACTCTCTCTGTGAAGAACTTCCTCCTAACATCCAGCCTATACTTTCCCCAGCACAACTTGAGACTGTGTCTCCTTGTTCTGTTGCTGGTTGCCTGGGAGAAGAGACCAACCCCCACCTGGCTACAGCGTCCCTTCAGGCAGTAGTAGACAGCAATGAGGTCTCCCTCATTTAGTTGTCTCAAGTTAAATAAATAAAAAAGCAAATCTTCTGGAAAGTTGCAGCACTGACATGGAGAGGCAAATGATGCTTGGGACTGGTGAAGGGCAGTAGTCTTCTGAGGCTGAGGTTTTCATGAGATGATTTCAGTAGCTGCAGGGTTTTGTGACATCCCTCCAGCAGATGGCTCATCTTCAGTTTTAGGGTAAAGACAGAGATTTTATAAGGAAACATGTCAGAGCTTGGAATGAATGACTGCCTGCAAAGGGGAGTAAATACTCAAAAAGGAACTAATGGATTTCCACTGATTCTGAGAACTGCATCAAACTCTGGACATTGATTTTTGGTAAGGCACAAGACACCAGAGGACACATTTTTTAAAGCAAAGCCTGCTTCTGTTACCAGCTGTTTTTTATGGTTTGGACTCCAAGAACAGGACTTTGCATTACTTAAGGAAAGTCAGTCTGCTTTTAGGTGTTTGTATTAATAGTTCTTGGTTTTCCTGCCCCTCAGGGTACCCAAGAACTGGTTAAACAAGTGAAGAATTTGCCACAGGCCAACTACAACCTCCTCAAATACATATGCAAGTAAGTGAAATTAATTAACACTTGAAAAAGTCACTACATTTGCTGAGGCTGTCTTATATGCGAATAATTTCCATTGAAAACATGAATATTCAAAGATCATTTACACATAAATTACTGGTCTATAGGATGTGTGGAAGTGTGTGATGGTTCGGGTGTTCCCCCCCCCACACACACACACACTTTGGAAATCANGCAAGCCTATGAGTAAAGTAGACATCATTGTTTTCCTTCCACAACCTGTAATCTAGTTCTTCTCACCAAAACATTCTAGATAGCTTCAAATTAACACAAGGTGAACTTCTGCCCTACCTGAAGAAACCTCTTGGTTTATCCAAGAGCATCAGCCAAGCAAACTGCTGTCACTCACAGCCTTGCAGCAGGCATGAATGATCCTAATATAATATATTGCTTGTTTCAGTAGCATTTAAAGACTAGCAAAGAAAGGTATCATTTTTCCAGGCACACTGGAATATTTATGCCATACGTGGAGAAGCAGAAGCAGTTAGAACAGCCAGGCTGGCCTCAGCTCTGATTTGAAAGTGCAGTTGGGAGTGGCTTCGTTGTGGAGTACCAGGGTACTCTCTGCTGACTCTCCCAGGTTTTTTGCAAAGTCGCCTGGAAAGTGTTGTGGGAGCTGGAATGGACTTTTCCCCTAGATGCAACATATTGAACTTTGGGCTGTATTCTTGTCTTTATGATCAATGACATTTGCACATCTGGAGAAGGCAGTAGACACAAACACACTTCACTTAAGAGGTGTCAAGCCCTTCCCAAGTGTAAAGGCAGACAGCATTTCTAAAATGCAGTTTTTAAATCTTTACAAACAATTATTTTACCTGACTGGGTGCTTCTATAGACATTAGTTTTAATATCTGAGCACCTCAAAACATGAATGGCTGAGGCAGAGGAATTAAACATGTTTCCAAGTGAAGAAGTAAGGAAAAACAAGGCAAGTAGACTTCTGACTTAGTGAAGAAAACTGACAATTCCTGCGTCTCTCAGCACAGTGTCCATCACAGAAAAAGAAACAAAAGTGCATAGAAGAGTGTGATGGTTTGGGTGTCCCCCACCCCCCCACACTTTAGAAATCATCCAGACTAGACTCAGCTGGCTCTGGAAATTTGAATGAAGCTTATATTTACAGCTAGCATAATTTACAAGCAGATATTTACAGTATATACAGATATATACAGAAATACACAAGATAAAAGGTAATACAGAAACACAACTCCCCTCCCAGAAACCTGAGTCCCCAGGAGGGGCTCTCAACCACCCCCTCATCTTCCCCCTACCCCTTTCAACCTTACCCCAGTCCCAAGGAAGAATGGAGGTTTGGCCAAGAGGATTAAGAGGCAAAGTGAATCAGCAAAGCAAATGGAGGGTGAGGTTAGAGGGCAAGATGGAGTTCAGCCAGCAGACCAAGCTCCCCAGCAGTCAAAGAGCTGAGAGCACAGCCCCAGAGTGAAGTGCCCCAAGCGAAGTGCAGAGCAAAAGTGACTTTATCTAATGTTTTGCTTTTCCTTTCTACACATCTCAGCAAGACTGTGAGGGAAGTAGACCTCACCATTGTTTTCATTTCCCAGCCTATGATCTAATTCTTCTCATCAGAACATTCTAGCTAGGCTCAAACTAGCACAAAGAGTCATGCTGCAAGTAGAAGCATACAAAAATCTGTTCAGTGGAGAATGACAAGGAAACTTTTGTCCTTGCAAAACCCATCCAATTATCCAAAACTTAACAGCAGTTTAGGAAATGGAGCACAGACAGACTAAACTGTTCACTTTTGCGGGAACTGAATCCTATCTCCTGCAGTTGTGGGCTTGCATGTCCTTTGTTGGCTAATTATGTACAAGTGGTTTAGATGTTTGTTACAACCTTTCTCTTACTACCTCTCCTATTGGGAAGACGTTCTGAATTCCAAAACTACTGACTGTTACAAACTTTCTGCTGATTTCCAGATTACATGTATGGATAGCCAGTCTGTCTGGAGCTCTTCATGTGCTGTTTTGCCTTTTTCTTCTGATGTTTGGCCAGCTGATGCATTCTCAAGAAGCATTCAAGCTGCTGCTTCATGTGTATTTTGTTAGATTCAAGCCACAAAGGTCTTTCCACAGGCCGCCAACTCTAGGACAATGAGATGGGTGAAATGTCTTTTGTTATACTTGCAAGTGAAAACTGTCAGAAGCCAATCTGTATAATTGGAGAATTCTCATGAAAATACAAAAATCTGTCTTTTCAGCTACTCTTGGCAGAAACTATCCTGTCTTCTCTTGTTCATACATTAAGAGGTATCTGGGGTTATTATTGAGTGTCAAGCCTCCATTAGTCTCTAGAAGCATTTCAGATATCAGGGTTATATAAACACAGGACAAAACTATTCCTCTCCCAGAATGCCTACAGTCCAAGAAGTGATTTACTTATCCTTCCTCTCCTCCTTTGATTTTTCTGGGGGGGCTTTTCAAGGTTCCTCGATGAAGTTCAGGCTCATTCCAGCATTAACAAGATGAGTGTCCAGAACCTGGCTACAGTATTTGGACCAAACATACTACGGCCCAGAATGGAAGATCCAGTGACCATGATGGAAGGTAGGTATTACTTTTGTAATAGTTCTGGGCTCCTCAACTCAAGACAGATGTTGAGGTGCTGGACCGTGTCCAGAGAAGGGCAACAAAGCTGGTGAGGGGCCTGGAACACAAACCCTATGAGGAGAGGCTGAGGGAGCTGGGGTTGTTTAGCCTGGAGAAGAGGAGGCTCAGGGCAGACCTCATTGCTGTCTACAACTACCTGATGAGTGGTTGTAGCCAGGTGGGGGTTGGTCTTTCCTCCCAGGCAACCAGCAACAGAACAAGGAGACACAGCCTGAAGTTGTGCTGGGGGAAGTATAGGCTGGATGTTAGGAGGAAGTTCTTC